>LR753451.1:0-63973 GCA_902729485.2 Mus minutoides
GATGGCTCAGCAGTTAAGAACACTGGTTGCTCTTCAGGGGGACCCGGGTTCAGTTCCCAGCACCCACATGGCAGCACCCAACCTTCTGTAATTCCGGTTCCTGGGAAACTCATGTCCTCTTCTGGAGTCCTTGGTCACCAGGCATGCAAGTGGTACATAGATATTTATGCAGGCAAAACACCCACACATGAAATTAAAAAATTTAAAAAGTAATACATACTTATTGTAGGAAAATTGAAGAACATATTTTAAATATATAAAAACAAAACTAGCTGCAGTCTGTTCCTTTGGAATAGCCACAGATAATGTTTGATGAATTTCACTGTGTGTGGATGGCAACCACATGTGTTTGTGGCGAGGCTACAGGATGGCCATGGTGACAGTGTGCATCTGATCCAGATGACTGGATATTTGGGTCACTTCTGTGGGTTGTTTTATTTATTTATCTTATTTTATGTGTATGAATTTTTACCTACATGAGTTGTATATGCACCACATGGATGCCTGTGTCCACAAAGGTCAGAAGGGATTGTTAGATTCTCTGGAACTGGAATTACAGATGGTTGTATGCTACTATGGAGGTACTGGGAGTTGAACCCAGGTCCTCTGAAAGAACAAAAATGCTCTAAAATTCGGGTCATTTCTCCAGTGTTTCGGTTCCTTACAATCTACATAAAACTGCACTACACACCCTTCAGGATCTGTCCTTGTGGGGGTCTTGGACTTAAGATTTTCTATCAAGGAGTGTTTCTACCAGATAATTAATTCCCAGGTAGAGTGTTAAGGGCTTTATATAAACTAATGACTCTTCAGAGCCTTGGCATTGATCTTCAGGGCTCTGCTGTTAAAGGTATGAGAATTCTTCCTGCTAGAACACTATCATTCAAGATAAAAGAATCCTCAAAAAATTATGGAGAGCATAAGGAGGCTCTCATTTTGCTTGTCTTTGGTGCTGGGACCATGTGCATCCTGGCAGGTGTCTCACTGTGGAGGCAAGCACAAGGTCTCAAGTCACCAGGGGCCCTGGACAGCAGCACTGGACAATTCTTAACATCTTGGGCCAGATGATTCCTAACTATATAATCTGTCCTGCATTGTGAGATGGCTCAGGAGACCTGGCTGTCTATTAGATGGTGACACCCTTCCTTCCTGTCTTTATAATCCCCAAATACCTGTAGATATCCCCAAATGTCCCCTGAGAACAAAACCACCCCTGGTTAAGAACATCTGACTTACTTTATTGGCTTTGAGTGACAGAACCAAGTCTAAAGAAACATGAGGAACTTATACAAAATCAATCTTTCTTCCTTTTTTCTTTCTTTCTTTCTTTCTTTCTTTCTTTCTTTCTTTCTTTCTTTCTTTCTTTCTTTCTTTCTTCTGAGACAGGGTGTCTCTGTCTAGTCCTGGGTCTTCTAGAACTCTCTCTGTAGACCAGGCTGCCCTCAAACTCAGAGATTTGCCTGCCTCTGCCTCCTGAGTGCTGGGCTTAAAGGCATGGGCCACACACAATCCAGGGGCATGGGATTCTCTCTGTGGATCAGATTCATTTTTCTTCTTGCTGCAGACTAGCTTTCTGTCCATGCTTTGGTACGTGGAAGGAAAGGGCACCTCTAGCATATCTGAATCTGAGGCTAAGGAGAAGTCAAGCCTACAATAGAACCTTTTGGCTCCGAATCCAGATTTGAAGGGAGGGACCCTGATTGGCCCAGACTAGGTACCTAGGGTTGCCCATGGCTTCTCTAGTCAGTGCTGCTGTTAGGGGAGTGCAGTACACAGGGCCTCTGGGTGTCTTGCTGTAATTGCTATGTAGCTATGCCATTTCTGGGAAGGAAGCAGCCGGATCACTGTTCCTAGGCGTCCCCTAGACAGTGTACATTTGAGGGAGGTTTAGCAAGTACACACACAACTGCAAGCTGCAAGCTATAAGCTGCACACTGCCTGAGAGACAACAGGGGTTCTCTTCAGGCTTAACAGGAGTCTCAGTCCCAGGTTCCTAGCCTTAAGGATTGTAACCTCTAGAATTCAGACCTGCCCTCATTGAGGCGGGGCTTCCAGGCCACTTCCAGCTTGGCTGGCTCCTTTTGTCATGCAACTACTGCGGGCCCGCCTCCTGCGCTGCTGCCCTTCCCAGAACTGCCCGGATGTCCCAGCAAGAAGGTCTCTTGCATAGAGGCTCCACGTGCTTGCCAACATGGAGCCAGGGGCCCTGGGAATGGGATGGCGGGGTCGACCCCTTTTCCACTCTCTCTCTTTTTTTTTTTTTTTTGTTTGTTTTCGTTTTTCGAGACAGGGTTTCTCTGTATAGCCCTGGCTGTCCTGGAATTCACTTTGTAGACCAGGCTGGCCTCGAACTCAGAAATCCGCCTGCCTCTGCCTCCCAAGTGCTGGGATTAAAGGCGAGCGCCACCACGCCCGGCTTCCACTCTCTTTTAACCAAGAACGTTGTTTAAATAAAGAAGCAGACATGTTTTGACCGGAGAACTGACTCAGTGTTTTATTTTTCTCTCCCAGCTGGTCCTAGCGATCCCCAGTCTGCCTCCTAGGGAACCCAGGTTTTGTGGGGGACCGCTGGTCAGACCCCAACAAAGGGTGACAACTACAGTGCCACCCAGGCTTTGGTTTAAGAGTCCCTGTGGGGGCTGTGTAGCTTACTCAGGCAGGTCCACTCCAGAGAGAGAACGTTAGAATCTGGCATATGTGGGTCCATAAAGATGTTTTATAGAAGAAAGCACTGCAGTTTTTCTTCATGACACCAAGGCACAGGCCAATGCTGTGAGCCCATGGCCTCAGGGATTCAGCCTCCAAGAAGAGGGGCAATTGGTGCTTGATTAGTACTGCCTTGAGGCCCTGGCCTTGGGCAGCAAAATATTGCTGGAGAGGATCCTGCCCTAGAGCTACTGAATCCCTGGCAGTTGTTTTGACACATTGCTTTATAAGAACTGCCCCCCTCCTCTGACAAGCCATAACTATCCCAAAGGTCTGTCATGATCTTGTCATCTCTGTGCCCAGAACTTGGACAGTTCTGTTGTTTTAAAGACATTTCTATTTATGTGGAAACCTGTTTCCTCTGCGTGTATGTGCATCACATGTCTGGTGGCCATGGAGGCAGAAGAGGGCATTGGATCCCCTGGAACAGATTTACAGATGGTTGTGGGCTGCCATATGAGTGCTGGGAATTGAACTCAGGTCCTCTGGGAGAGCAGCCAGGGCTTCCCCGCATTGTGCTATGAAACAGCAGAGCTTTAAGCGAGCCTCCCCCTGTCACCTCACAAGTCAGACACCTTTATTATGGTCATTTCACAGATGTTGGAGCATAGAAAGGCTAACATGTTCATGATCATCCAGTAACAGAGCCACAACTCATCAAAGGGCTCCTGGGTTTCTAGGGGAAACGTCCCGGAATCACTCTGGTTTGAGAAGGGCAGCTCAGAAGCAGTGTGTTCCTGCTCTGCCCTGTTGGGCAACGGGTAGACTCACTGACTTGACATTGTCTCTGAAGGAGAAGTGATGATCATAAATACCTTTATTGCAATAATACATGTGTAGCTTCTGCAACATTTGTTCTTCCTAAGACAGGATCTAACTAGGTAGCCCAGGCTGGCCCCAGACTGGTGATCCTCTGAGTAGTGGGATTGCAGGAACATTCCACCTGCCTTGCTTGTACCATACTGTTGAAGGGGTTGGACTTTTTTTGTGGGGGGTGGGGGCTTGTCTTGTCTTGTCTTGTTTGAGGCAGGGTCTTACTATCCAGTCCTGGTGTTTAGTTTACTATGCAGCCTACAGTGGCCTCAAGTTTGTGAAAAGTCCTCTTCTAATCCCAGCAATCAGGAGGCAGAGGCAAGCTGATCTCTGTGAGTTCGAGGCTAGCCTGGTCTACATAGTGAGTTTCAAGCCAGCTAGGGCTATGTAGATATACCCTGTCTCAAAACAAAAATAAAAACAAAATCCAAGTCCTTTCCTATTTGCTGTCATCGTGGATGCTGTGCTGCAGAGGCCACCACCATTTCCACCCTAGGTGACCCACCAAGACCCCCACAGCCTATGTGCTGGAGTCTCATCCACTGTCTGTGGCAGCTCATGAGAGTATTGGATTGTTGCCCGTTTGGCACAGTATGTGAGGCTCAATTTGCCCAAGAACTACTAAGTAGGAGGGCTGAGGTTCAAGACCTGACTCAGGGGCTCCTGAGCACCAACTTCATTCTCAAGAATGGGTCATCTTTGCTGAATGAATGTCATGGAAAGAGATTGGGGATGAAGACAGAGGGAAAGGGAGAGGAGGAGAAGGGAGGAATCTGTCTGTCTGTTTGCCTATCTATCTATCTATCTATCTATCTATCTATCTATCTATCTATCATCTATCTTTATATATCCATCTGTCTGTCCATCCATCCATCTGTCCATCCATCCATCATCTATCTAGTCTGTCTGTCCATCTGTCAATCCATCTGTCTGTCTGCCTGCCCGTCCACCCGTCTGTCTGTCCATTCATCCATTTGTCCGTCCATCCATACATCATCTATCTAATCTATCTATCTATCTATCTATCTATCTATCTATCTATCTATCTACCCATCCATCCATCTATCTACCAATCTATCATACTAGGGAATGGTAGGAGGAGCAGATGGTAGAAGAGCAGCAGAGCAGATGCAATCAGTGTTTGCCCTGAAGGGAACCTGAGTGGTTGCTGACTGACTGATTGATACACCCTGGAGCTTAAACATCTATCCTGTCTCAGCCCCTGCTTTCTTCTGGAGAAAATAATCGGTAGGACAGAGCCTGAGTCTTTTCTGGCAGTGTGTTGGGAGGATGCCACTGGGCACATTAGCTTTGAGCTGCCTGGAGAGGAGGAGCCTGAGCTTCAGATAGTCACTCTGAGATGTCTAGGACATCAATTAAAAATATTCAATCAACCATTTCTAGTGGCTCCAGCTCAGTTACATCATATTTTAGGGGAGGGCTTGGAATGTTCAGAAAAACTGAGACCTGAGGTGCTCCTCTCCTGAGACTTGAGGTGCTCCTCTCCTGAATCCCTCCAGGCCCAGGCCACTTCAGGAGTTGCTGCTGTTACATACTCTTGGAGAGTCCCCGCAGCCTCCCCAGACACCCCATGCCAGAAAAACCTTGCTATATATTCCAATATACAAAGGTCACTTTCCCAGGTGGTGAAAATATAATTGAGCATTTGTTCTTCTCCCTGGGGAATGCCTGGAGGTCTTGCCCTTGATCTGGTTCTCTGAGTCAAAGCATCACAGGCATCCCTGCCCTTCCAAAGAGCAGGGAGGTACTCTCTTGAAGCCTGCCCCTGGCATAGCTGTAGCCATTTTGTCCCGTGTCTGCAAACTATTTCATATTGTTGCTGTAATATACCTGCCAGGAGCTGCTGCAGAGAAATAACTTAGAGCAGAGGCATGCTAGCCATGTACCCTGTTATGTTCTGTATGTTACGAGGTTTGTTAATCTTAAGAAATTCTGCAACCATAAACTTCACTTAGGAACCATCAAATTAAAGGTCACTATGAATGGTTATGTCTGAAACAGCTTGAGTCAGGGCTGACTGTGCTTCCAGGGCTGGCTGAGCTTCCAGCACCCATGTGTGGGCTCACTGTGGCTTTTGCACTTTTAGCCTTGTGAAATGTTCAGGGTTGTAGCTTCAGTTCCTGAAATCTGAGCTATGTCCCTGATTGATCAGTCTTGGGGTATGCGTTCATAAACTCTGTCTGACTGAGATCAGTGTTTGTGTGGTTTCTGGGGTGACTCCTGAAACCCAACAACTCCATGTAGGAGACAGGGGTGTGGGAATGATGGCTTTAGCCAGAGACAAGGGTCTGATTCACACAGAAGCTGAGGTGAAGCCAGAGACCCTGCTCCCACTTTAGAGACTTCCAAGCTAGAGGAAGCCAGAACCAAGATGGTACCCAGAACTCTGAGGAAGAGGGTGGGCCTCCCTGGGCCAGTTCGGAATCCTTTCCCTGGAGACACGGGCAGTCGTGGTAAGGCAAGTACAGGGTAACAAGGAAGATGGGAGGAATTGTGAGGCCAAGGGGAGTGGGGCGTCTCTTGCTTGGGAGGCTGGAGGGAGACCGCCCCCAAGGCCCAGCACAGCAAATGAGCAGGTGGCCGGCACAGGCTGAGGATGTCCTTTTCCCGTGAGGAGTGACAATAGGAGAGGGCCTGGGGGTTGGAGAGTCTGAGCATCTGTGGGTGTCAGAGTTGAGGTTAGCCAGGAGGGGCTTGGGTGACTGACCTGTAGTCAGCAGTAAGCCAGAATTTGGTGGCCTGCCACCTCATTGTGTTTAGAGATTTCTCAGGGACTGCCCTCTATGAAACCTGCTCTTAAAAGAGAGAAACCATGCATGCATTAAGTTCATTTGTATAAGTTCTAGAACCATCAGTGTGAATCCATGGTAGTGGAAATGAGAACACCATAGATCCAGTGGGAATTTTCTGAAGCAATTGGGGACTTTTATTCCATATCTTGGTTTATGTGCTGGTTATTTGCCTAAGCGTATTAAACTGCTCACTTAAAATTCATTTTACTGAACATAAGTCATATATCAAATAGATAAGCAAAATCATCTTGTCACACTATCCTTGGAAGGGAGAAGATTTCTTTTTTACTGTAGGGAGGTAGATGGCTGCCTGCCCCCAAGACAAGAAGCAGTTGAGTGAACTTGAAAGCCTTTGGCTTTGACCCAGTCTCTAGCTTTAATCTTGTCCTGTTGTGATCTCAGATGTCTGGGTTTCCTGTGTTCTAGCTCCTTAAATGGGCTGGGGGGGGGTTTCTGATAACGGAATGAGTCAGGATTCTTCATTCATTCTTGTAGAAAGCCTTCCCCGACACCTCATGGCCTCTGCCAGTGCTGTCTTCCTCCCCACACACCAGCTTTGGAACCTGTGCGATCCCCATCTCTGTGTGGACAACAGTGTACTCTGACACTTACAGAACCTTGCAGTGTTTGGCGAAGAGTCAAGCTGTAAATAAGGAATCGGCAAACATCCAGAGCCTGCTGTATTATATTTTATCCTGTGGTCCCTGTGACAGCTGAGCTCGGATGTCAACTTGAGTACATCTGAAATCAACTAAAAAAACCAGAACTGCTGGGAACTCCTGTGAGAGATTTTCTTAATCAGGTTATTTGAAGAAGGAAGATCCACCCTAGATCTGGGCCATGCCTTCTGGTGGCCACGGAGGTAAAAGGGCGTGGAAGGAAGGGGACTTTGTCTTCTCCCTGCTTGCTTTCATGCTTGCTAACGAAGTCGTTCATCCTGTCGCTGCAGCTTGTACTAAGTCCTAACTTCTTCAGGATTCTGACATAGACCAAAGGCAAGTAGCTCTCCAGAAATCCTCCAGGACTGCAGCACCTGTTGGGACCGCCGAGATCTCTATCAAGTATGGGATTCTTGGCCTTTCTGCTTTGAGGCAGCCATTGCAAACCTAGCTAGAACACAGCCTGTAAGCCACTGTAATAAAATCTCCTTTAAATATATAATTAACTAATATAATTATTTAATATATTATCAGTTTTCTTTCTTAGTTTCTTTGCTTCTTTTCTTTTTTTTTTTTTTGAGACAGGCTGTCCTTGAACTCAGGTTCACTGGCCTCTGCTTCCCAAATACTGTGATTAAAGGTGTGCCCCGCAGTTCAGTTTTAGAGAACCCTAACACAGCCTGCCTCCTTCTATTCTCTAAGACCTGTATGTCGGCTCTCTTCTTAACTTCCATATCTTGGCATGGAGGCCAAGGCTTTGCTCAGCTCTGCATTGTCTTTATTTATTTGTTGGTGTTGGTTTGTTTTTCAAGATGAGGTTTCTCTGTGTCACCTTGGCTGTCCTGGAACTTACTCTGCAAACCAGGCCTTGAACCCAAAAGATTGGCTTGTCTTTGCCTCCCCCGTGCTGGGATTAAAGGTGTGGGTCGTCACCACCAGGCTAAATTCCTATTTAGTATAAGATGTGTTCAACAAGTGCTTAGCCAGTGTGTAACTAGTGGGTAGATCAGAGCACTGGTGACAAGGACAAAGTTCTTGGCAGAATGGGGAGCCTAGTGACAGCATGAATGACTGAGTCAGTACGAGCATAAGTGGGGAAAGGTGACTTGATGAACACAGATTGAAACCGTTAATGGAGGGACACTGGTTTCCTGTCAAACACTGTATGATGGCGGCGACCAAATAGTCCAGAGATGAGTCCAGAATGGGGCAGCCTGACGCACAGCATTAGGGAGAGTCCAGTTGCCCCATGTGTACTTCTGCTGAAGTGTCCCTCTGTCCCTCCATTGCTCCTTCCTTTCTTCCCTCTCTCCATCCTCTCTTCCCTCTCTCCAGCCCACTGCCTGCTGCACTTCCAAGGAGACAGTAGTGTAAGAAGACAGAGGCAGGAAATGCCTCCGAGGGCCAGAGCCAGGAAACCAAGCCAGTGACTGTCCCTTCTTCAATCTCCTTGCCTCCCGTGACACCTCACCCCGAGCAGACAGCAGACGCCTCCCCTGTCTTTCAGCCACAGAGCAGGAGTGTCTGTCAGGAGTTTGCATATTTATCTGCTCTGTAACGTTTACAGGGATTTAGTGTTTAATAACTGTCACTCCAATATATCTTTTCTTAATCCCTTCAGATCTGCCGCTGTAGCAATTTTAAATATTTATCAACACTGTTTGTGTGTTTGCTGGTTGGGCTGCAATCTTCGTGTAATTAAAGATTTACAAGACTCAGTTTGAGATTTGTGCAGGCTTGGTGAGATTACAGGGGAAGGGAGGGAGATCTGGCCTTGGAGTCTGCTTGTTTGGAATTTGAGGCTGGAGTTGGCTTTCCTGGGAAAGGTTCTACAGGCCCTCTCCTTCACCGGTCTTCCACACAGGTATTCAGTGCGGCCGCCCGCCGGCATGTGTGGTAAGATGCAGGCAGCCTGTCTGAGTTCTGCCTCCCTTCAGCGGGTGGCAGGCGGCAAAGCAGATAAAGGCTTCTGCTGATTTGAAGTTTGCATTTTAGCTGCAGAGACAGACAAACAAAAAATATGGGAATGACTTGTTTGTTTTCTTTTCTTTTCTTTTTTCTTTTTCTTTTCTTTTCTTTTTTTTTTTGGTTTTTTGAGACAGGGTTTCTCTGTATAGCCCTGGCTGTCCTGGAACTCACTTTGTAGACCAGGCTGGCCTCGAACTCAGAAATCCGCCTGCCTCTGCCTCCCAAGTGCTGGGATTAAAGGTATGCACCACCACGCCTGGCTCTTTTTTTTTTTTTTTGAGATGAGACAGAGTTTCTCTGTGTAGCCCTGGCTGTCCTGGAACTGTGTAGACCAGGCTGGCCTTAAATTCAGAGATCTCCCTGCCTCTCCCTCTCAAGTGGTGGGATTAAAGACATGTGCCACCACCACCCAGAGGGAAAGTTTTAAAAAAAAACACATCATTTTAGATCTTGAAAGATAAAGGAATGAGTTCCTTGGTTTTGTTTCTGTTGTTTGTTTTGTAGTGCTGAGAATGAAAGCCAGGGTCTTCACTCTAGGCAAGTCCTCTACCACTAGAGAACTTGTACACATCCCTAGCCCCAAAGGGGCTAATAGAAACTGGCTATGGAAAACCTGGAAATTTCTGAAAGAATAAGGAGAGGTCATAGGATCGAAGGGAAGCCAAAAGGACAAAAGAAAACATGGGTGGGCACTGGGTTGTGTTGGGGAACTTTGTGACAGGACACATCTGACAGACACTCTGTCATTCTTTGCAGGGGAGACCAGTGGGTCTTCACTGAAAGTTCCATCAGGATTATATTGGAGCATGGTGGCATGCTTTTAATCTCAGCACTCGAGAGGCAGAGACAGGTGGATCTTTGTGAGTTCCAGGTCATCCTGGTCTACACAAAGAGCTACAGGCTAGCCAGGGCTATATACAGCAAGATCCTGACTCAAGACAAAACCAAAAACAAAGATTGTACCCACTGGGGAGGAGTGGCCACCTGGTGATTGATGGTGATGCCTCGGTGACGGTGATGTCAAAGCAGAAGCCATGAGCAGAGACTGCTGAACACAGTTGGTTGGAACCAGGCCTTTCCCAGCATGGCTGTGCTGGACCCAGGCTGAGCAAGGAGCCACAAATACACATAAAGTTAGAAGAGAATGGCCAGGGCAAAGGGCAAAGGGGTCACTAAGCTTTCATGGGCCAGAGCGACTGCCTCCTCTCACAGACTGGGCTTGCGAAATTGATTCCTCTTCAGCACTCCCTCTCCGAGTACCACATAAACAGCCAGGATGTTGTTTCTTCCAAAAGGAGTAGAGGGCTCGGACCTAGAGGGCAGCCTCCCAGCTCTGAACTTCAGTTACGCTAACTCAGGAGGCCAGCGGTGGGTGAGAAGGTATGTTAGCTCTGGAGAGTCAGGATTGTTGGGGTATGAAGTCCTCAGTACATGTATCACCCTGTGTTGAGTTGAGGACACAGAAACAGGTCCTTACAGTAGGCCAGTGATAGAGGCAGGTTGGACTGGGTTGAAAGTATCTTCTCTAAAATAGGTATTTACTGATGGAAATTCCCCTACCTACATTAATGGTTGTACTGGCTAGTTTTGTGTCAACTTGACACAGCTGGAATTATCACAGAGAAAGGAGCTTCAGTTGAGAAAATGCCTCCATGAGATCCAACTGTAAGGCATTTTCTCAATTTGTGATCAAGGGGGAAAGGCCCCTTGTGGGTGGGACCATCTCTGGGCTGGTAGTCTTGGGTTCTATAAGAGAGCAGGCTGAGCAAGCCAGTAAAGAACATCTCTCCATGGCCTCTGCATCAGCTCCTGCTTCCTGACCTGCTTGAGTTCCAGTCCTGACTTCCTTTGGTGATCAACAGCAGTGTGGAAGTGTAAGCTGAATAAACCCTTTCCTCCCCAACTTGCTTCTTGGTCATGATGTTTGTGCAGGAATAGAAACCCTGACTAAGACAATGGTGTTCACCATTTTGATATGCTTTCTTTTACTGTTTCCCAGTTTTCCTTTACTTTGGACCTCGGATAGACTAAACCCCCGGTCACTGGGCAGATCACGATCATACAATTCAAGCCTGACCTAGCTATAAGTTCAGCCACTGAAGCAGTGCTCCATAGGTTAGGGCAAGTGTTAAAGGTGGTGGCCACATAGATGCTGATGGTACCTGTGACTGAGAGGAGCAGGTCACGGGAGCTCTGAGCACACCTGCTCCAATGCTGCCATGTTCCCCTCATCTATACCTGTGACTGCATGGAGAATGACGGAGGGGGATGGAGAGGGCTTCGCAAAATTCTTTATGGCTTGTTGATATTCACTCAAAGTGAGCAACTGTAGTGTTGTTTCTCCTCAGGAGTAGCCACGAGGTAGAAAACAAATCTTCCAGTTGACCAGTATGGGTTGATGATTCATTTATTTAGAAAGACATAGCCTGGGACAAAGATCTCACTGATTCCTGGGCGTGGTTGATGATTCAGCCAGGTGGCCAGACACTTGGGAGGGGTAAGATCCAGGCTTGCTGACCAGGAAGTTTAGGGAAAAGGTTTTGTGTGTGGGTCTCTAGGAGTGGGCACAGGATTTGAGGATATTTGTATTCACGGTCCGTATCTACTGAATTCCTGTTGGAAACTGGGTAGACAAAATGACCCACTTCACAAATGCTCATTAATCTCCATCCCCAATGACACAGGGTTTGTTTAGTCTGCCGAGGAACAGTGGCCCTGTTGACACAGCTGGGGATGGAGGTGGCTTGGACTGAAGCGCAAGGACTCACCAGGATATTGCCATTTTAAAATGTTCAATATGCTGAAGCAGAGCCTACCTGAGACTCATGATTTGATGCCACCAGCCAACTGATGATTTGAGATCCCAGCCATGAGAGAGTTTCAATTTGACCTCTACAAACAGACCTTTCTAGTGGGATGCATCTCACCATCCGCCAATGACTTTCATAGTGATGAGGGTCCATGGGCCTTTTTGATTTGCTTGCTTCTTTGCCAAAGGTTAGATTTCTGATGAACTAGGAAGAGAGTCCTTACGAAAGCAGAGTTAAGATGTGTTGTAGTCAAGACTAATGAGTAAAACTGATCAAGAGTCCAGAGACAGGTCTGGAAAGGTGGCTCGGCAATTAAGAGCACTGGCTGCTCACCCAGAGGGCCTGAGTTCTATTCTGAGCACACACATGGTGATTTGCAACCAGCTATAACTAGTAACTCCATTTCCAGTGGATTCAGTACCCTCTTCTGGATTTCATGGGCACCAGGCACATATATATAGTACACAGATATACACACAGGCAAAAAGCCCCTACACATAAGATATTACTTAAAAACAAAAATGAGCCCAGAGACAACCTGTGAGTTATAAACAAATCAGGAGCAGTGGCCAGAGTGCGTGGAGAACCATTCACTGCATTCATGCTTGGCACAGGGCTCAAGAGTTGCAGTGTGACGAGGTATACTGGGGACAGTGTGTATACCATGCTGGGGAGGAGGAGAGTGGAGGGCAAGGATGTTCTCTCATCGAGTCAGGATCTTTTATGTTTTCCACCACAGTGGTTCATACATTGAGTGGAAAAAGGAAAGGACGGAATCAGTCTGGATGTCCTTTGTCCTGGAAAGTACTTCCAAGATTATCTAGCCTGTCCCTAGCCAGGGTGGGCTCTCTTTGCTAGCATTTCCCAGCTAGAAGCCACCATAGCTGAGAGCTGTCAAGGCATCTTGCTTTCTGTGCACAAATCAGGTGAGCTCAGACCTGTCACACATGTGGACCAGTGGTGAAGATGAGCTTCAAGGACTTCCTTAAGGTCACAGAATTCATAAACAACAGAGCCAGGAACCAAGGCCAGAAGACATGGGCCCTGCAGCTTAGGTGCCGCCTCGACTGCTTGAGTACATACTCCAACAGCGCCTGCCACCTCTCAGGATCCCTGTGTTAGCTAGCTTTGTTAGATAATGTCCACACTGGGCTAAAAGATGGCTCAGTGGGTCAAGGCACTGATGACCCCAGTTCAGTCCTAGCACCTGGATGATGGAAAGAGAAAACTGACTTCCTAAGTTGTCCTCTGACCTTCACACGTCCACCACAGGCTTATGCACATGCACACACACAAATGTAATACAAACTTTTAGAGAGAAAACATCCCCATGTTGTTGAGTGGAAACCTCCCTCCTTAAAACTCACACACAGAGTTCTGAGTGTCATCTGAGAACTCTTTACCTCTCTCTCTTCCATAGCTTTCTGGGTCTCATGGGCCACCGTACATCTTCTTCCTACCCAGCTCCACAATATACTGATGGAGCACAAATTCCCCAGACTGTGGCTCTCCCGCCAAGCAAGGTGAAGTCAGTGTGGTTTCAGGGTCATTATCTGCTGTCTGGACACTGCAGTCATTAATGTCATTTCACCTCACATTAGCGTTTTTTGTTTTTGGCAAGAGAAATTCTTTCACTGGTCTGGCCTTCTTGGCTGGGTCACGGCAGAGTGTGGCTCAAATAGGAAGTCCTTCGAGAACAAGACCTGCACGCTTCCCTGGGTCATGTGTGATCCTGGAACCAGTATCTAAGTGTCAGGGGTGGGGCAGAGGGGGCAGGAGAAAGGGAAAGTGGGCTGTACATACCTGAGTGCTACCCTGGTGTCGGGTTACTTGACAATTCATTGTCTTTTCTGAGGAGTCTGCAGATGCTTGTATCCACACGTGCACATGGTGGAGCAGGGGAAGGCAGAACAGCAGCTGAGTCTCATCTGTCGGTCTTTCCGATCTCCCTTCAGACATCACTTGAAAGCCAATATTCAGACTGAACTGAACCTGGGACCTGAATTGTTTTCTCCACGTTCATCTCATCTCTCAGGGAGATGGAGAGGGCTGTTCCCACCTGCTCACACCTGCTCACACTTGCTCACACCAGGGCCCCACTGAACAGGCTCTGTCCAGCCTCTGCAGGCTGGAGGCTTCAGTTCTGTGGCACACTTCTTCCACAGATTCTGTGTGCTCATTTTGATTTTGATTTTCTCCTCATTGAGATTTCATGTGGCTCCTGGTGGGCAGCTCAAGCAGGCCTAGGTTAGTCCATTCCTTTGGAGGTCCCCTGACAGGGGACTTCGAGGGGGGCCCTGGTGGGTGTAGCAGGCAGAGGAAGGCCAGGTAGAGTTCAGCTTCCTTTCTTCCTGGCAGTTGCTCATCCTTTCTGCCCTGGGTGCTGCCTGGTCTCCAGAATGGCTGATGGGAGAGGGAGTCTGAGAAGCCTGACCCCCTCTGAGAAGTTTAGAGCCCCTGCCCCTGAGGCCCCTCTTCCGAGAGGGAGAGGAAGGATGCTCTGTGCTTCCCCCCCCCCTCCCCTTATCATACCTGTTTGTGTTCCCTCAGCAGCTCGGAGCTTTGCCAGGACTCAGAGAAAAGCTTCGTCAGCAGCAGAGAAGTCTTGTGTGTGCTAGTAGAAACGAGGTCTCGGTTTGGGTCTCAGCTGTGTGACCTCGAATAAATCATCTAATGTCCCTGAGACTCATGTTTCCTACCTGCCTGCTGTCTGGGGAGACAAAAGCTGCCCTGCCCTCCTGGCGTGTGGATGGGGAAAGGGTCTGTAATGGGAGGTACTGAGACGGCGAGGAAGATGGCTGGGCTAGGGTGGACATTAGCACCCATGTCCTGGCTCTGCCAGCCAGTGTGAGCTGGTGGCTTCCCTTTCCCGTTTTAGCTTGTTGTGAGTTTTAAGGATTATGGTGGGAGTCAGTGATGCTTAGAGACCATGATAGTGTGGTTGGTACCCAGTAGGAAGGATCATAAGCCTGAGCTTATGAGTACCCAGAATTCCTTGGTGCCAGGCACACCAGCTTTAGGGATTCAGATGGAATTGGGGCCTGAATTCAGTCCTGGACAGGCCAGGTGGACAGAGCTGTGTGTGACAGTGTGGGCTGGACCCTGTGCCCTCGTCTACACAGCTGCTCCAAGGCTTGCGGCATCTCACTCCCAGCACTGTGATGCTTGCTGGGGTCTGCTGGGCTTGGGGCCCTGCAGCCAGGAATAGAGAAGACTTGGCATCTCAAACCTAGCCCAGCTGAAAGGGGCCCAGGGTGGCAGGGTTTCCCCGCTAAACTGAGGAAGAATTATGTTCTGACATCTCTGCCTGAATGATCCCAGGTTTTCTCCACCGGCATCAAGAGCCTGGGGTTTCCACCAGAGCAGGGAAGCATCTTAGCCCCGCCTTCCACACCGTCCCTGTGGGCTGTGGCTTGGGGATAGGTTTCACCACACACCACAGGAAAGGAGGCGTCTGAGGACACAGCGGCCACAGCTCTAGAACCATTAGACTCTGGTTCACACATCTGGGCCCAAGACAGGGTAAGTCACGACGTGCCCTTTCTTTGTGTATAAAATGAGGTTGATGCTTTCCACCCCAGCCAGCACAGTGGGTACTTCAGGCTGTGAAACTGCTCGAGGCAACACGGTTGTGGTACACGCCATCATACATTTACTGAAACCCAAGGAATGTGCAGAAGCATTGAGAGTGAGCCCAAGTGGGAGCCAAGAGCACTGTGTGGCAATGATGTATCCTGAGGGTGGATAATTGGATCACCCTGAAGCTGGATAATGAGGAGGACGCTGTGTGGAGGGGAGGCTATGTGGGAATTCCGGACCTTCTGCTTGTTTGTTCTGCCAGCCTAAAAGTTACAAAAAAAAAAAAGGAAGGAAGGAAGAAAAAAAATAAGAGATAGTGATATAGCTCAGTGGTCATGGGTAATTGTTTCTCTTGCAGAAGGCCAGATTTGGTTCCTAGAACTCATAGGGTGGCTCACAACCACCTGTAACTCCAGTTCTAGGGAATCAATGTTCTCTTCAGCACTGGGCACACAAACATATATGTAGGCAAAATGCTCATATACGTAAAAAAATGAATAAATAAATAGAGTCAAGCAATCAGCAAAAACCAAAACAAAAAAGCCATCAACAATGATGACCAATAATTACTAAACTTAGACTTGAATACTGCTTTATTACGTCATTTATCTAGTGTGTATGTATGTATGTAGTATGTATGTATGTATGTATGTATGAGTGTGCACACAAGCCACAGCACACATGTGGAGGTTAGAGGATAACCTGCAGGAATTATTTCTCCCCTTCCACTGTGTGGGTCCTGGGAATCGAACGCAGGTCCTTCAGGCTTGGTGGCAAGCACCTTTGCTGGCTGAGAAATTTACAGGCTTCTCTCTTTCCTCTTTCATCTTCTTATCTCACACCTTGGGCTGTGCACTCCTGTGGGAAGTTCAGGAAGGAGGAAATCCCATCTGTCTCCTGAATCTGCTTGTCTGCTGAACACAGGAGGGCGTGGGGGGTGGGTGTGGGTTGAGGACCACACTCTTGGGGGGTTTATTTTATTCATTGTCTTCAAGGTCATTATTGTCTTCATTTCTCCCAGACCTGTTAGAGGGCATGATAACTCAGGGGCCGAGTGATGTTAGGAGATCCCTCCAGGCATGTGTGGGGTGGGGGAGGTGGGGTAGAGGGGTGGGCTCCCAAGGGAAGGCAGAGAAGGGCTGGGGCAGCAGCTGAGGTCCAGAGGTCTAGGGAGTCCTTGACATTCAACCATCTTTTCAGATGCAGTGCAGGTTAGAGCAATGGGAACCCTTGTGCACTGATCATGGGAGGCAGCGTAGTGAGCGTGGAAAGCAGCCGACTACTCTTTGCATGATTAAACACAATTGCCAAGTGATCTGGCAACCCTGCCCCTGCGTGCTCACCCTCTGAAACCGGAAACAGAGTCTTGAAGAGAAAGGAGGGTGGAGCCAAGAGGCAAAAGCAGCCTGGCTTCCTGATAGGCAGCAGATAAATGGGACCCCAAGAAACTGCACAGGGGGATTGAGGTCAGCATTTAAAAGGAGGACAATTCTGAGACATGCTACAGCACACATGAACCAGGGACACTGTGCTAAGTGAAATAAGCCAGCCATAAAAGGAGACGTAGTATTTGAGTCCAGGGATAAATCTATAGTGACAGAAGGTAGAATGGCTGTTGCTCTGTCCCCAGGAGACAGCAGAGATACTCTTTGAGGTTTTAGGATAAAAGGTGTTCTGGAAACTGGTTTATAGCATGCACATAGCAATGGCATAGACTGGGTCAGGCAGAGGCTGGGTTAGAAGGAAAGTGTAGGCACAGAGTTCAGATTATGGGACAGCTGGTCCACTGGTTAAATATTACATACACTTAGAACATCTAGAACTCCTGGTCTTCCTGTCTTCCTGACTTAGCTTCCTGATAGCTGGGATTACAAATGCATTTTGCGCTCTCTCTCTCTGTGTGTGTGTGTGTGTGTGTGTGTGTTATGTTGTTTAACTGCAATTACAAATAAAATAAAATAGTTGGAAATGGTGGCACATGCCTTTAAGCAGGAGGCAGTCAGGTAGATATCTGAGTCTGAGGACAGCCCGGTCTACATAGTAAGTTTCAAGACAGCCCAGGTTACATAAGTAAGTAAGTAAGCAAGCAAACAAACAAATGGACTATTTTGAATAATGATGAAAGCAGAGACTAGGGTGAAGGTGGGCTAGCCAAAGCTTCTTCATGGGATCAGCAGGAAGCAAGAGACACTCCCCACACCTGTGCTGCCTCACAAACTAGGGTCTGGACCTCTCAGCCCCCCGTTGCTCACTGGGGGACCAGTGAGGACTCAGGCATCTAAAGGAGAGAGCCGGGTGGTACATGGATGGCCAGGGGCCACAGCTCCTATGACCCCAAACTGTACCACTTCTCTCTTCATAACTATTTCCCACTTAATTTTGATCATGTCTTATTTCTTCTCTGGAAAAGTAGAAAGCTCCAAACCCAGCTAGGGATTTGTTACCTCACTCTTCTTCTGGAGCCCAGGTGAAGGCAGGGGATGGGCGGTCTGTTAAGAAATCTTTTTTCTTTGGGAACACTGGTGAGGAAGGCTGATGCTACTGATTTTCTTCCTGCTCAAGTGTGATTTTTTTGCCCCTTCCTGTTCTCTTCTGGTGAAGGATATGCTGAAGACCATGGGCATGGGTTGGCTGGCAGCGCACTCCATGCCCTGGGCTGGAATTGCCAAGGGGCCTGCATGGTCTCCTGTATCACAGAGAGCTCCTTCATCTCTCAGCCTTCCTCTGCCACGGCAGGATCGTTTCGTGTTTGTGCTCTTGAGATATTGACCATAAACAGTGCAATTTGAGTTTTGGTACACTTGGCATGTAATTGGCACTGAGGCTGCTTGGACCTTTAGGGCAACAGTTGATTAGAATATAGTGTTGTCCATTGAGGAGAGAGAAGGGCGTCTGTCATCCTCAAAGGTGAGCTTGTTCCTGCCGCATGGCAAAGGCTTTCTGAACCTCTGGGTCCCCACTGGTTTTTTTTTTCCCTGCAGATCATAACTCACATTCTCCTTAATCTAAGCATGGGTTATCACAGGTGCCCTGGACACAAGATAGAAGTTCCTTTACTGGTTAACAATCGGCTCCTTTAGCAAACAGTAGACCCTTTATTCCTTTTTTACTTTTGTAGCAGAATCTTATTTTCTAAATTATTTTATTTTAAATTATGTGTACAAGTGTGTGTCCGTGTGGGGTATATGTGTGAGTGCAGGTGCCTGCGGTGGTCAGAGGTGAAGATTACCTGAGATTCAAGTTAGTAAGGGGGTTGTGAGTTACACTGTGGATGCTGGAGACTGAACTTGGATCTTCTGCAAGAGCAGTATGCACTCTTAACCGCCGAGCCATCTCCCTAACCCCTGAGCAGGATTGGAAAGAAAGTCTTCGAGTTACTAAAATAGTATGCTGCTGCATGAATTTCCCAAACGTGTCTCTTGACTTTTGATCATCATGTCATTCACTTTCAAGGTTACTCTTTCATCGTGATCCTTGTTTATTTTTTTCTTCTTCCTTAACATATCATTGGCCTCTTCAGATCCTTACATTTTTTTTTTTTTTAGTAGCTTCGAAGGCAATTAAAATACATGCCCAACCGTGATTTCATCAGCTTCAGCAAAATCTCCATTTGACAAGCCGCACAGTTGTGCTTTTCGGTTGGCTCTTAGGGGTTTTTGTGTCTCTAAGCCATTCACAAGCCACAGATGCTGGCAAAGACCTTTGAAAGCACGGGCAGGGGCAGGCAGAGGCTGCATTAAGTGAGACGTATAGGCACAAGAGTTCAGGATTCAGGGCAGCTGGCCCACTGGTAAATACGTCTGTGCTGAGTGGCACTGCTGAGCTCATTCACAGGAAGAACGGCTGTGCTCCTCCGCCATGCTGATGCTAGTAAGGAATGGGCCTCTGGTGTCCCTGTTGTACCCTCTTCCTACCGAATGAGAGAGCTTAGGACATCAGTCTAGAAGTGGGACATGAAGCCTGGCATGAGGAGTGGGATCATAGGGCAAAGGGTCTTTCTAACTTGTAGAATTGTTAAACTGACACTGGGACAGCTTTGTGAGGCTAGACATGTTCTGATACTAAAGGTGGTGAAGTGGGAATGGGATGATGGGGAGATAGGGTTGGACCTTTCCAAATTTTGGACTCCTGCTGATGGGGCTGAGTTTTATCCATCCCTGCATCCTCCTAGTACCCTGTGGTTATGGACACAGCAGCTTTGTTGATGACGGATGAGCAAAGGACCATCTGATCAAATGGTTAAGCCACTGAATGGATGAACCATCTCTCTCTCTTTCTCTCTCTCTCTCTCTCTCTCTCTCTCTCTCTCTCTCACACACACACACACACACACACACACTGTCTGACTGTCTAAGTAGCCTAGGCTGGCCTTTGGACTGGAAATCCTCCTGCCTCAGTCTCTCCAGTGCTAGTATTATGGGTGAGTAATCTGGGCATCTGTGAACTAGCTCTTCTCCTCTATGTAATCCTCAGTATCCTCTCTGCTACCAAAGCCAAGAAAAACTTCTCTTTGGAAGCTGTGGTGGCAAGCTCCTCCCTAGTGGCAAGTCCTCCCTGTAGGAGCTGCAGTGGACCATAGAGCACTAGAGAAAGAAACGGGGACAGAGACCCTGAGAGGAGGGGAGCTAGACATCTCAGACAGGGCATTTAAAATGTATTGAGCTCTACAAGCCAGGTATTGTGACTCTTACCTGTAAGTCTAGCACTTGGGCAGGAGGGATCCCAAGTCCTAGGCAAGGCTGGGCTAGACAATGGGAACTTGTCTAAAAACATGTAACAAAATAGCACACTCTGGCCCATACAGAAGGTATTAAGTAACTTATTTGGTGGTTTTTGAACAAGAAGTAACATTTAAGGAGTGTGGAAATGGCTCTGACTATAAAATACTCTACCAGCCAGGCATCAGAACATGAGTCTGATCATATCTCAAAAATAAAATAAATAAATAAATAAATAAATAAATAAATGTATATAGCTCTGACCTTTGGCCTCTACATACTTTTTTTTTTTTTTTAATGTAACTACACTGTAGCTCTCTTTAGACACTCCAGAAGAGGGAGTCAGATCTCATTATGGATGGTTGTGAGCCACCATGTGGTTGCTGGGATTTGAACTCAGGACTTTTGGAAGAGCAGTCAGTGCTGTTAACCGCTGAGCCATCTCTCCAGCCCTGGCCTCTACATACTTATGTGCATGTGATTTTGTGTACAAGTGCACACATTTGAGTCTCTCTCTCTCTCTCTCTCTCTCTCTCTCTCTCTCTCTCTCTCCCAGAAGCAATGTCTGTATCTAGAGACTTTGGTCTGTGGCACTTGGCATCAGGAGCTTTACATCTTCTCAGGTGACTTCATACCTGCCAAGGTTTACTGTGCCCAAAGCTTTACCTGTGTCTCATCGCAAGCTGACAGAATGTGGTCCCCGAATCGGTCATATCACGGGAACATGTATTAGAAATGTAAATGTTTAAGTTTTGCCATACACTTAGGGAATAGGAACCTTGGGCTTTTGAACCTTATAACATCTTCCAGGACCTTTTGATGACTGCTTGCTCAAGCCCCCATGCTCCGGTCCGAGGTATGACCCACTCCCTCATTGATGACGTGGAAAGACTTAGATATTAGCTCAAGAAAACCTGGACAGTAAGGATCAGCACAGAGACCTGAATGTCCATGCCCAGACTGGTCTGTCTCTTTGCCCACAATCCTCACAGAACATAAACACTTCTCACTGTGGGTCACAGGGGTCTCTTTCTCCTGTCTTGGCTTTGCAGCAAAGTTTAGCTCTATTTGGAGCATAATTACTCTTGCCCCCGGGAAAGCAAAGGGCAGATCACCCCAGGAATCTTTCTAAAATGGTTTTATTAGGTGCTTAAAATAGCTTCTGGCAGATGGAGTATAGAGAGGGAGATTGGCTCACAGTCGCCTGTGACATTTACAAAGTGTGTGTGTGTGTTCATGGGAGCACATGGACGTGCATGTGTGCACACAGCTCACCCACCTGCATAGGACTGAATCAGAAAGCCGAGGAGTTGAGAGAGGGCATGAGGAGGATGGGGATGATGGATGGCTTCTGATCTCTTTGACTAAGAAGGAGAGCCTTGCGCTAGGTTTACATATGGCATCGTGACGGTTCCTCTGCCTTTCCTGGTGCATGCTGGTCATTCAGCTGTTGGGGATCGGAGAAGGAAGCCTCAATGTGGGCTTCAGGAATTGATATTGGAGAGTACAGCAGAGCTCCAGGACGCTTGAGGGTTTCTGTGGATTAAAAACTTGAACTTTGATTTGCTAATAAACATGCTGAGGTTTCTCTTCGTTTTCCTTATTTTTAGGGAAATACGTAAGGGTAAGTTCCATTTTGGTGCAGAGATGGCACAGAGATACTCGTCAATCTAATCCTCCCTGACAGGCTCTCAAATCTTTGTGGGTGGGTTTGTTTCCCATGGCAGCTCACAACCTGCAGCACCAAGTAAGATTCTCAAACCTCTAAGGCGGGCCTCCTTGACAGTTCAGAATCCCACTAAATCCAAGATGCTCTCTATAGCACATTTCACATGTCCGTGTCCACGGAAAGGTCTGTCAGTACTTCAGCGGCTCGTGGTTCAGCTGTGAAATCACTCCATGTTGTGGAGGGACTGTGAGGAAAGAATGGCCTTCCAGCGTCCCCTGTCTCCAACCCTGCCCTTCCTTGAGTCTTGTTACTGTTAGGTGATGAGAGACAGAGGTATCCAGGTTATACAGCATAGACCTGCCCTAGAAGGCTCTCTCAGGAGGCAGCTTCAGCTGTGGCCATTGGGGATTCATTCTGGGAGGGTACCTCTCAGATACCTCCCCGGTGCTGTCTCTGCTCTGGCCAGCCCCATGCCCGTGTCCTGTGATCACATCATGGACACGTTTTCCTTGTATCCAGCTGGGAACTAGTCTCTTTCTCCTCCATAGCCACCACCTGATTCTTTTTGTGCCTAGTGCTGCAGTGCCCCACTCTCCAGCCTGCTTCCTGGATCTCCATGGAGAAGGAGCAAGAGTAGGAGAGTGAACTCAGAAGACTTGGGCTTGATTCCAGTTTGACTCGTTTTTGGTAGCATGACCTTGGTTAAGTTGCTTAAATGTTCTTAAGCCTCACCCTTCCTCACCTGTAAAGGGGAGATAATAATATCTGTTCTGCTGATTCACTGACATTTACTCAGCAAATGAGAAGCGAAGTTTGGGGATGATCCTACATGTCTGAGTCATAACTGACATGACCTCGAATTACTCTTGGACATGAGGATAGGCTGAGCCTGGGCTTCTTCTCAGCTTCTTACAGGTTGACATTCTGGTCCTGCTGGATCCTTGAGGGTGGCAACTAGATAACTAATAGCCCCTTAGTAGTCCCTCAACCTACCAGTGTTCTGTGGCCAAGGAAGCTATCGTTGTTAAAGTCTAAGATATCCAGAAGAAGGACAAACTGTGGTCGATAAACTGTGCTCCTTCTGTGTGCACTGGTGCTGAAAGGTACATGTGTGTGTGTGTGTGTGTGTGTGTGTGTGTGCTTTGATGCTTGGATGCTTCTACTAACAAGGTAGGGGGTTCTCCGGTGGAAGATGCAGAAAGGGGATCCTGGAGGAGCATTAAGGCTTGCAGGGTGGTGCAGGCAGGGATGGGGTCCTTACTTATGACAAACGGCACAATGAAAGGCCAAGTCCAAGCAGCAGCCTTTGGGTGGGGATGAAAGGGAATGGCTCTGGGGGCTTTGGAATGGTTGGCTACATGAGAAACGTGGAAACTGTTGTCTAATGCATACTCTCAGAGTCCCCGAGGCAGAGGAAAGAGCGATAAGGACCATCCACAGTCTGGATGCATACTTGGTGTATGATTTGCTTAGTCTCCAGCCTCTAATAAAATCAGAACCTACCTAGCTGAGCCCTGAGCTCAGACACAAGGACACCCCACACACACATATGACAAAGGTCATCTAAACTGACCAATGGGGAAGCAAGAGCCCCTCTGGAGGAGCCACGACAGAGCCTTCGAGATTGATCAGATGCGAAGGTGAGGGGCTATAGTTAAGACCTGTCAAAAGCACAGTTCTGAACTTCCGGGAAGTCATCAGCTCTGGTTCTCAAGACACCACCGTTCAAGGGGTTGGAAAACTAAAGTCCTGACAATAAAATTGCAAGTTATCCTGATTTTTTTTTTCTAATGAGGGCAGTATCTAAAAATAAAGTGGCTGCACGGGGACCTCTCTAATGCACAGAGCTTTGAGAAGGGTTCATGTGCTCAAAAAACTTTGGACATACTTTTAAAATATGCGAATTTGAAGTTGGGCATGGTGATACATACCTATAATTCCAGCAATGGGCAGGTGGCCTTGGAGGACCCAATATCATCCTCGGCTACAGAATGAGTTTGAGGCCAGCTTGGGCTTCATGAGATCCTGTCTCAAAAATAAAAATCAGAATTAAGGTGTATGGATTTGTTTTTGCGTCTTGAGATGGGACTTTCACTGTGTAGACCAGGCTGGCCTTGAACTTATAGAAACCTGCTTGCCTCTGCCTTGAGATGTTCTGAGATTAGAGCTCTGCACCATATAGCACAGCCAGAAGTATATGGGTTTGAACGCAGTAGAGCAGACTCAGCCAGCATTTAAATCCGCCCCAGACACTTAGCTGTGTGACCATGGAGATCTCATTTACCACGTCCTCAGCTCTCAGGTCTAAATCTGTAAAACGAGGGTGATAGCATCTACTTCATGGGACAGTGGAGAATAAAATGGCCCTGTACATGAGACATCCTGCTACTGGGACTAGCACTCAGTGAGTGCTCTATACCAGCCCTTGCTGCCTTCCTATAAACACACACAATACTCTTCAACGAAGAGAGGCTGCAAAAGAATAGCTCAAATGGGTAAGAGCCAGGCAAGGTAGACTGAGGCAGGTGGACTGACCCTTGTGACTCCCCTGAGGAGCACCCACTGGTAAAGTCACCAGGAAGGAAAGCAGGTGTCGCACTAGACCAGACACAGCATTGGTAGCGTTTGGCGGGAGAGCAGGTGTGACTCGCTCATAGCAGTGCCAACACTTTTGATATACTTTCTCAGAGGACACAAATGATGTAGAATTGAGGGCTGGTAAAGATTGTTGCCACCACCTTAGATGAACTTCTACCTGTTTGATGAGATCGGCAAAGCACAGCCTACACATGCCGTGTAAAGGATTTTGGAGAGTTGTGGAGATGTGGACAGGAATCAGAAGACAGTGAAAGAACACATGGGTTTCATCTCCAAATACAGGGAAAGGGTACATTTAGAAAACACAGAGGTGGGGCTGGTGAGATGGCTCAGCGGGTAAGAGCACCCGACTGCTCTTCCGAAGGTGATGAGTTCAAATCCCAGCAACCACATGGTGGCTCACAACCATCCGTAACAAGATCTGGCTCCCTCTTCTGGAGTGTCTGAAGACAGCTACAGTGTACTCACATATAATAAATAAAATAAATCTTTAAAAAAACAAAAAACAAAAAACAAAAAAACACAGAGGTTTAATGTCTAGCCCTTGCCAAGTTCCAGAAGGATGACTAAACAGGTCATAATTGGGTTCCCCACTTCCGACGTGTAACCCTTGCTGTCAGTCTGGTAATCCGAGGGGTCTTCTGACATCAAATCATGCCATGTCTGCACACCACTCTCCAATGGCTCCCATCTCACAGGAAAGGGAAGTCATGTTTTATGGTGGCCTACAAGGCCCAACCCTACTGCGGCTGCTCAGACTTCAGGCCGCATGGTTACCCTCCCCCACGCTGGCCACCTTGCTCTTCATTCTTGATGTTCTATTGGCCTGAAACACTCGCCCAAAGGAAAGGGAGTAGCTTTCTCCCCCCACTCTTTGCTCAAATGTCACGACCTTATAACTACTCGAAAGCCCTCAGTTTCTACTCATTCCTGACATACTTTTCCTCCAGGGTCCTCATTTTGATCAACATATTGAGCATTTTTATTTCGTATTCTGTATCTCCAGTTCTGAGGACAGTACCCAGAGAGTCATTGTTGTCTGAGAGAGCTCACTGGCCTGTACTGGCCAACCATGCCAATGTGTTCAGAGCTGAAGAGAGTCTCTGAAACATGGGACTTTTGTTGCAAAGACCAGCAAAGTGCCACTAGCCCTCTGTGCTAGACCTACAGTCTCATGTGCACTCAGTGCTACAATCTCATGTGCTATTCAGTGACCGGACTGAGTGGGAGGGATGCCACAAACTGACTTCATCCTGCTTTGGCATAGTCCCTTACCATGTCTGCACTGATAGGCCTACAAGTACATGTGTGAGCCTCAAGATATGTTTGCTTAATGGATCAGTGAGGGAGGTGGGGAGGCTGTAGCATCATAAAGAAGGCAAAGGAAGGTCTCACTGCCTGTCTTCCTGGTGGAAACGTACCCCTGCCCCTGACTCATGTCTAGCTTGGCACCATCTTAGGCAGAGGCAGCTCATTCCCATCTTCTTGGTGACACAGTGACCCATGTGCTTTCTCTCCATGCTCCTAACTAGCTTTCCCCGGAAAATGGGATTTCTCTTTCCAAGAAATCAGTCCCTAGCTACCTTTTGCTCTCCACCTCACCCTGCTTAGTTCTTTGGAGGCAGCCAACCAGTAAATCCTCAAAAGGGCAGGACTTTGTTCCTAAAGACCTGAGAAGCTGGGTAGCAACAGTGCTGGGTTCAGGATCTTTGTGGCTGGGTGATGTTTCCCCCAGGGCTGACGAGTTTCCCTGCTCTTAATTAAGACAAGGGCTCATATTTCTCTTCACTATTTAACCTCCATCATCCAACCTGGGACACCATCTAATGTGATGTTTTCATCTACAGATCTAAATTTAGCCCAGTGGGGGTCAGGTCTTCTCACCCAGTCCAAGGCTTCCAAACAAGCCAGGAAGATTGCCAGTTTGAGAACAGCCTGACTATATAGGCTCTGCCTCAAAAAACCAAGCATAAAATAGAAGGTGGAGGATGGCAGAGGCATGGAATAGGTATGAAAAGTTCCAGCCATCCCAGACTGGGATCCAGTGATTACCAGTGTAGTGGCCAGACTGGCAGCCAACTGCTGTAGAACAGCACATGGGAAACACAGGGGCAGAGGCAGCCACCTGTATATAACCTGGTCTTCAGGGAAGCCTGTGGACTGGTGTAAGAGTTCCTGCCATGGGGGTGGTAGGTTCTGGGTGCCCTGCTGCGGGGGATGCTGTTCTCTGATTTTGGGGACTCATCTCAGTTTACATTCCTGGGACTCAGTGTGCAGATCCTGATCTGGTGCCTACCACCTCTATCTACTTTTGCTGTCTTGGTGATGGCTTGGGTGTGTCAACCAAGTCTACCATGTATGTTCTGTAACACAGGGTGGCCCTCCCACTCCTGGGTGGATTTGATGAGTCTCAGGAAACTCCGTCCCAGAGGCCTCTGGCATCACCCGTTGCTTGGCCCCCCAGCAATCCCTTTGGCCTTGTCCCTGTTGGGTTTCCAACAGACGTTCCTCCTCCCCCTCAGTTAGCAGAGTTAATCAGTTAAGAACAGAACAACCAAAGCAAACCAGGCTCATTGTGAACCACAGCAGAATGGAATGCAGAGAGAAACAGTGATTTCCTCAAGCCTTAACCACCCATGCTCGATCCTGCCTGCGAGCCAAAGTTCTTGCTATCTTCGTGATTTGCGATTAGCAGTTCTCTGCGCGATTCCAACCTCTTGGGTTTGTTTAATTAGAAACAGGCTGGGAAGTGCATCCTAGGCACTGCCGTGTTAACTGCTTATCAGAGGAGAAAGAGGGACCAGGTTTGGGGATGGAAGTTTCCACTCTCTCCCCACGCCTGCCTTTGTCTCCAGTTTTCTCTCCCTCTCTGCTTCTCCTTGCCCGCGCCATGCTCTTCCCACCTGGCAGTTTCTCTTCTCCTGGCTCTTGTGCTCCCTGTTTGGGGAAAACTTTGGATCTGGAGCAGATCTAGGGGCCGAAAATCAACATGAAAAGGGAAAACCAAGCCGGGCATGGTGGCACACGCCTTTAATCCCAGCACTCGGGAGGCAGAGGCAGGCGGATTTCTGAGTTCGAGGCCAGCCTGGTCTACAGAGTGAGTTCCAGGACAACCAGGGCTACACAGAGAAACCCTGTCTCGAAAAAACAAAACAAAACAAAAAAAAAAAAAAAAAGGAAAACCACAGGTCTCTCTCTTCTCCAAGCTCTTATGGTGTCCAACATCACACCCCACCCCCCGCCCCAAGTCACCTTCAGAGTCTGAAGAGACCCAAGAGATTTTCTTATACCTAGCATGCAAAGGATCATCTTCTCCCCATTGTTATTGGCATTGTTTATTTTTATTTTTTACAAAACAGGAGAAAAGAGTGAATTGGGTCAGGGACAGGTGACACATTTCTCCACAAAGATACAAAATTGCCTATAGAAAGTCAACTTCAGAGCCCAGGCTATGAGATGAGGCATCCCTGGATACCTCTCTCCCCAAATATCCTTCAGATCCAGCTGGGGACACTCCCACTTTGGGGGCAGGCTCCCAAGACAGGTAGGAGAAGCCTCTTTCAGCCCTTGCCCAGGAGGGGGACGAGCAAGCAACTGAGACTGTACAAAGAAAGAGAAGAGGAAGGGGGCATTTCCTGTGGGCCAAGGGCCTAGGGACACAGGCAGGGGACAGCCAAGCTGAAGCCCAGAAGCCTCTGGGGCGGTAGGAGGCTCTAGGCAGAGTCCTTCCTGTTTCTTGGACACACTCCTCAGAATCACAGCCGAGGACCCCAGAAGGCAACAGCAACCATTTGGGGGCCGTGAGAGCATCCCCAGGAGCTGCCGAACCCCATCTTTCTTGGTCAAGCTGCCAGGCCGCAAGCACATGGATCAATCAATGCCACGTTCCTGGCAGGCATCTGGCCCAGATCACGTCCCGTTTAGTGTAGAGTTGTCCTAGTTATTTCTTTACTGCTGAGACCTGGCGGAGCTTCAGCAATGTTGAGACAATGGTGGTGGCACCCTCTCCCCATCTGACATCTGGGCTGCTTCCTCCCTGGATTCCAGGGCAGGACAAGGGGTGCAGACACTACCCGGACAGAGGGGGCGCTCCAGCCCCAGAAAGCCCAGACCGGAAGAAGGGGCTTCTCACCCACCACCCCCTGCTTGGATTGGCCTCTGCCAAGGTGGGCTGCAAGCCCAGCTGCTAGCAGGAGGACCGCAAGAGCCAGGATGGCGATGAGCCCGGGCCGGTCCCCCAGGGCGCTGTGGCAAGGAGAGGCCTCTCTAGTCCTGGCCCAAACACAAGCCAACTGGGTGTGGGCATCAGCAAAGGCCACTTGCAGGCAGGCCCAGTACTCTGTGGCGGGAAGGAGGCGGGTAATGTTGTAGCGGTGGGTGCCCCGCGGCAGTCGGGCCAAAGCAGTAGCTTCATGGTCCCGGAGGGAGGAGGCGCTAGACCAGGTGAGGTTGGTGGAGACTATATTGGGTGGGGGTGCCCAAAACAGCAGGATGTGATATGGGTGTGTCTCCTGCACTTGGAGCTCCAGGCCTGGTCCTTTGTCCCTGCCTGGCTGGAAGGGAGCGTGGCCAACCACAACACTGACTGTCTTAGTGTCAGCCCCTACCAGGTTCTGGGCCACACAGGTGTATAGGCCCGCCTCTTCCGCCGTCACCCTCCGCAACTCTAGGGTCCCCTCAGGGAACACCCGGTACCTCCTGCCTGAGCGAGCAGGTGTCAGTCGAACTCCAGCTGGGGTGACCCAGTAGATCTCAGGTTCTGGTTCAGCCAGTGCCCGACAGTGAAGTACCGTGCTCTCTCCACTGGCTACCTGCAGGCTGGAGGGGAAACTTCGGGGAGAGATGAGGGGCAGGCAGTGGTCTGTCATCTCCCGGAAGGGCACCTCCCGGACTGGGCGGCGCTGGAGGTCTGGAGGCTCAGCACACAGGGTGGACTGTGGTTCAATGAAACGGACGTGGGTGCCCGTGGCGTTGGCCCAGCGGATGACACAGTCACAGCGGATGGGGTTGCCATGGAGCCCCACCTCCTGTAGGTTGGGCAGAGACTCCACTGTCTGCTGGTGCAAGGCACTGAGAGCGTTGTTGTTCAGCATGAGAGTCTCCATCTGGGGCAGGTGGTGAAAGGCGCGAGGATGGATGAAAGAAAGCCGTGGGTTGTTGGTAATGTCCAGCTTGGTCAGCTCAGGGAGATTTACCAGAGCGAACTTGTCGATGGAGACCAATTCCTCCATGTTGTTTAGTCCAAGTTCCTTGAGGTGCAGCATGTTGGCAAAGTCTCCCGGGCCTACCCGCTGCAGTGGGTTTTTGTTCAGGTCTAGGAACTTGAGCCCAGGCACCTGCTCCAATGCCCGCTTGGGCACCTGGGCCAGCTGATTGTCGTAGAAAGAGAGGCTCTCCAGGCTCTGCAGTCCCTCCAGAGCGTAGTCTGAGATCTCCCGCAAGCTCATGCCTGCCAGCACCAGGCTGCGCAGGTTGGCCAGGGGCCGGAAGTTCATGTCCAAGATGGCATCCACCTTGTTGCCGCCAATCATGAGGATTTCCAAGTTGGGCAGCATCTCGAACCAGCGGCTGTCGATGGTCCTAAGCAGGTTGGAATTGAGGTGCAGTCTCAGCAGGTTGCTGAGCCCTGCAAAGGCCCTGGGGGAGATGCGGCACAGCTGGTTATGGTTGAGATAGAGCTCCTGCAGGCTGGTCAGCCCAGCGAAGCTGTGATCCTCCAGCCGGCTCAGCCGGTTCTCTTCTAGATGTAGGCTCAGCAGCTGAGGCAGGGCTTGGAAATCGCAGTCTCGGGCATCTGAGAAGCTGTTCTGGGACAGGTCCAGCTCTGTGAGGTTGGCCAAGTAGGCAAGCTCAGTCTGGTCTATCCGGCTGATGCTGTTACTCTGCAGGAGCAGGGTCTGTGTCCCCGCAGGGAGCCTTGGGGGCACTGCCGTCAGGAAGAGGTCATTGCAGTCGACAGTGGTGGCTTCACGGTAGGATGAGCGGGGTGTGTACCAGGGCCGGATCTGGCAGGCACACTGAGGAGGGCAGGGCACACGCCAGGGTACCACTGGCGCTGCAGCGGTGGTACCAGCCACCCAAGATAGCAAGAGGGCAGCCACGAGCAGCCTCATGGTGGAGCTGGAAGGCAGGGGAGAGTCCTGCAGGCGGAGGTTCAGCAGCCCTGCCAGGGTCTGGGGAACCGCCCTCTCAGGGCAGTCATTCTACACAGGGTGGGTGGACATCACTTTGTGCCGTCCTGGGTGTGGGTCCTCATCTTTGTGCACTGGACTGGGACTGGGACGGCCCACTCATTTTCTCGACGAGCGGCGGCCCTGGAAGGAGACAACAGAGTTACGGATATGCAGGGATGGGGGTGGAATGGGTCCCTCTAGCCTCTCCTGGTGGGCTCCAGAAAACAGAGGAGTAGCCCAGGAGCTGGATGGGAACCAGGCCTCCCAGACCCTGTCCTGCAGTCCTCAAGGTATCAGAGTCCTTTCTACCACCCTCTCAGGGAGGGAGTGACTCTGAGTCTTTGAGGAAAGTCTTGGGAATAACTTAGAGGTGTGTGTGTGTGGTGGGAGGGTGGTATGCTGGTGATGAGCGGCAGTGAGGGTTATAGTAGGTTATGTGTGAGTGTTTGGGAGGGAAGGAAAATGGATGGGCTGAAATGGTCAACAATGAAGCCCAGATAAATGTGGAATAGATTTTTTGACCTTTCCTACTCTCCCCTCCTTTCCTCCTTGGCTCACTGGTTAAGTGAGATAAATGATCGTTTCTAGACACTTCTTTGACGATGCAGGAGGAAGGAAGTCATAGAAACAGACCCAGCTCTAAAATATGGGATGGGCTTCCTGGAACTCTGGAACTGAGCAGTGGGTCTTACCCCACATTCACATGAGCTGGGTCCTACCCAGGGTCTGCCTAGGCTCTCTGGGTTCTGGGGTGATCCTACCCGGGGTCTGCCTAGGCTCTCTGGGTGCTGGGGTGATCCTACCTGGGGTCTGCCTAGGCTCTCTGGGGTGGTGGGCTGGTTCTACCCGGGGTCTGCCTAGGCTCTCTGGGGTGGTGGGCTGGTTCTACCCGGGGTCTGCCTAGGCTCTCTGGGGTGGTGGGCTGGTTCTACCCGGGGTCTGCCTAGGCTCTCTGGGTGAACTTTGGAATATGGCCACTTTCTACTCTGAAGGCATGGAGCTTCCTTTTTCAACAGCCTGTTAGAGTTGTCCAGCAGATGTTCAGGGACCAGAGTCTAACTGCCTCAGCCCCGTAGGTATGGTCTTCTGTAATCTGGCCTGGCCCTTTCTGGTTTCTCTCCCACTCAGGTTCTCCACACAAACCTTTTGGGAGTGAGATCACCCTGACATGCCACCTGCTTCTGTCTCATCTCTCTCAGACAACTTTGACTTGTTCTTCAAGGCTGAAGTTCAGTTACTTCTTAGAGAATTTCTTTTGGGCTGCAGGACTTCTGGGGACAACAGACTGGTAGCCAACAGGGGCTGGCACTGTACCTCTGCAGTGTTGTGCTTGCTGTGGTCCCAGCCCTGACCAAGCCATCTAGAAAGCTTCCTCTGGCTAGAGCCCAGCCCTCTCAACACACCTGTAACACAGGGTATGACTGGTGCTTACTGTAGGGTTCAAGTTCTGTGTCCTTAGGGCCCCTTCCCCAGGGAGGTCTCTTCTACCCAGGACCCAATCCAGGATGTTTCCTCTTTTAAGCTGTACTACCCTGAAGATACATCAAACCTTGGCTTAGAACAGAACACTTTCACAAAACTGGGCCAGATTCTGAGTTCTGCTCTTTGGCCTGGTCTGCCTCCTAAGTAGAGGTCTGATCTGGCAGACCTTCAGTGGCCGGTGTACAGAATGTGCTTACGAAGACTCTGACCAGCTTCTTTCGTACATAACTGTACTAACAGGCCTGCGAGCGAAGCACTCACACCTCTGGTTTGTATAGGTCCAGAGGAACTCAAAAGAACTAGGCGTCACTCTCCATGCTGGGAAGCAGCCCAACCTTGGAGGAATGCTGCTTATATGTCGCTGATCCCACCCCTGGTTTGGCCCAGCTGGCTTTAGCCTAGAGCTATGGTGCTCTGGCTGCCCGGGAAGCAGAATGGTGCCATTCCTGTCCTCTGGGTGAGATCTTGCCAGGAAGCTGCAGGAGGCTGAGTGGTGTTTACCAGCAACACCTCTAGCTGGCCACTTGGGGCTCTTTGCCTCATCATCCTGCTCCAGGATGCTGGGCGGGGAGCAGTGGGGGAGCAGGGCAGCCTCCACCGAGGAGGAGAGCGGCAAGCCTGTGTACATCTGACTGCGGCCCACTTTTCTCAGCAGCTATTTCGGAAGGTGGGAAAAACAACGGTGACTTGAAAGGCACAGAGGTTTGCGTAGGGGTGTGTGTGCGCTGTCACATAGATCTCAGGGCAAACAAACACATGTGCACACATGCATGCCTGCCTGCATACATGTTCAGCGGAAGCCCCTGGAAACCGGCCGCTCGGTGGGTAACTGGGGCTCACGGGGGCGGGGGGTAGCATGGTGTACTTTGTGTGTGTGTGTGTGTGTGTGTGTGTGTGAGAAGATGCAGGAAACAAGCTGAGAAGCACCTGTCGTTCAGATGGCTCTAAGTGCCACGCTTCCATACCAGATGCCAGGACACCTCTGCCCTGGGAAAACTGCTCAACCTCTCCAAGCATCTGTTGCTTTATGTCTCCTTTATTTTCTTACAGAAGACTGTCATGAGACTGAAATGAGCCTGTTGCTCATATAGAGAGTCGTAGACATGCTAGCTTCTCCTTTTTCAGGGTTGGAAGGTACTCCGGCCACATAAGACCTCTTTTCATGCCCTCCTCCTCTGCTTCCCTCCATCCTTTCTTCCCCCTCCCTCTTAATATGTAGTTGAGGTTGTCCTTGAACTCAGGACCTCCTCCTTCCATCTCCCAAGCGCTCAGAGTATAGGCATGCAACACTATGCTCAGAGACCATAGGACATCTAAAGGAATGATAGTCCAGGCAGCAGACAGTAGGGTGCAATAAGCTCCCTCTTTACTAAGCTTAGCTCCTAGGAACCCAACACTACCCTCAAGGTGTGGTGGGAGCTGTGAGCTGGTAACATGGCCATCCAGCAAAGAATGTCAGCAGATGAGGAAAATCCTGACAGTTCCCAGCTGGAGAGGAAGGTGGGCCTGAATAGGTAGCAAGGGCTCTTGGGAGGGGACCCCAACGTGTCACTTCAGATAGGACCTGAACCCATGGCTTTCCTCTCCTCCAACAAAACTGAGTGCCAAGGCAGCATCCAGTTGTGCTCAGGGCATTAAAAAGCTACCAAAACCTATCTGCACAGGAACAGCAGGGCATATTATTCCTGGGTTAAGAAGCAGCTGAATCTGGGACCCCAAAGTGTTGCAAAGTCTCAGACCAGTCCTTCCCTTGTGGCTTAGCACACAGCTCACCACCACACCTTCAACCTCCACCCTCAGCTTCTCCCTTCCTAACAGCTTCTCCATCCCTATCTTTTCACCACAACTCCCCACCTCCCCCATATAGCTTCTCCTCCCACATACAGCTTCTCTCCTCCCAGCTTCTCCCCACCAAAGCTTCTCCTCCCCACACAGCTGCTCTTCCCCACAGTTCTGCCCCTCCCCCCACCAATGGAGCCCAGAGCTACCATTCACTTGCGACTATCATTAAAGGGTGACATGGCCCTACTCATTCAAGATGATTAGTGAGCTCTACAGGAGCTGCAGAGAAAGCAAATTGACTTTCCTCTATAATGTCCCAGGTGACCAGGGGTTCATGAGCACACACACACCACCCAGAAACTCTCTGCAAGCTCTCTGTATCCACAGAGAACCAAGCGATGCAGAGTACTTGTGGGTGAACATGAATAATACAACATGCAGAACACGGAACATTAAGTTTCATATTTCCACCAGCTCCATGTGTGGGCAACAAAGGGATCCTTTCCTTTCGTTTGTCAGCCACAGCTGAGGCTCAGAAAGGTTATACCAGAGGTCACACAGGTTTTTTTGTTTTTGTTTTTTTTCTCTTTTCACTGTAACCTGCCCTGCCAGTCTGGTCAACAGGAATCAATACCTGCTTGAGAGGAGCTGGGTGTTGGGCTGGCTTAGAACACTTGCCTTGGTGGCAAGTTCTTTCAGAGATAGATTTGGGTCCTTAGTAAATTTATTTTGGTCCCTGATGGGTCCAGCAGACTCCTTTCTTGGCTCCTGATAAGACTGACCCCCTTTAAGAACATGCAAGGAAGGACTCTTAATGTTTAAGCAGGGAGGGGCCTAGAACCACAGGGTCAAACAAAGGCAACTGCTGCACACGGTTCTGACCCTGTCCTCTGACTATGCAGCAGATGCCAGAGACTCCTGGAGTCATCTTCCAGGCCCCATGGCTGGTGGCTCCTTCCAAAGGCATACCATTAGCTTGCTCTACAAATCCAAGTGGACCCATTTCCAGTTGGATTCCCTCCAGGAATCATCTTTGGTCTTGGCAGAATGGGTTGAATTGGAGACAGTGCCATCCCATCCTTCCTTCTCTGTCCCTATCTCCTGCAGCACAGAGGTGGAGCCTACTAGTGCATGCAAACTCCCTCCCCCCCCTCCTTACCACTGTCCTCTGCCTCCTTTCCTTGTCCCTGCCTAGCCCCTAACGGCAGACACTTGCAGCAAGAGGCCAGTAGGCAGGCAGCTACCAATGGCCTGGCCTTGACTGCTTTAGTACCAGGTGCCCCAGAGCTGTGGAGACAGAGGGGCAGCATAATTGAGTGTAGCATTGATAAACCCCGGCCTCCTCAGCAGAAGATAAGCACTGGACAGGGGCAGCAGAGGGTGGGATCTGTACACACAGCCTCCAGTTTCCCTGAGAAACTGGATAGGTCCATCTACCTCTCAATCACACATAACCAGAGCTTCTGAATGGGAGACCACCACGTTTATCTAGTCTTCCAGAGTCTGAATTTCATAAATGACTATGTGAAAGAGGGCGGGTAGGACAGAAGGGACTAGGCTTTGCCAGGATGTTTGAGCCTGGCTCTGTGCTCCTCGTGCTCAGGCAAGGTACCTGGCTTCCCGAGCCTCATGTGCTGCAGCTGTGGAGACTGGGGTGCAACGTCTGTGTGTGGCTTCTTGTCCCATCTCTGTTCACCATCCTTCGTAATGCTTTTGAGTCACTGAGGTGTTAAGATACCGCACAGGTCTGTATATAAGACACCATGAACTTGGGCAGATCTAGACGTGACTACCCCAGCACTCTAGAAGGTTCCCATGTGCCCTTGCACCACACCCAGTTACCCACTGTCCTGACCTCTAGGCTTATTAGTCAGTTTCATCTTTAAGCCCAGCGTCCTATTTCTTTTCCATCCTAAGTTGACAACTGAGTCTTTGGACCTGGGCAATTCACAGAATGCTTCCTCCTGCTTCCAAGTGGTCCAGAACTTCTCAGCATCCTTCTGATGTTGTTGTCAAGTGGGGCTTCTTTGTTGTTCTTACACCTAGAAATAGTTCTATGCCTCAGGGTCCCAGCTCTGGCTAGAACTCTCATGGCCTGGGTCTGACTGTTCTGTTCCATGTCCCCTTGAGGCAGGAAGACAGCTTGGTGACCTCTGGGCACCCATGTTTCGAGGGCTTCTCATCATGGAGTCCTGACAAGAGGATATATGGGAGTCACCCTGAACTCTTCACTTCCCCTATAGTTCTCTACCTGGTGGTCCCAGAGCCCCTTACATTCTTGTCCCCAAGCTGACATCTCCCTCTCACCGACCTGCTGTTGCTCCTCAGGTCACATCTTTGTTAGCTTCAGCACCCTGTCGCTCCTAAGATTAGAAGAAATCACCATTTTGAACTGTTCCTTCTCCCTTGGCAAATGTGCCTACCCTTTCGTCTTTATTTCCAGTCTTGGCCCTTATGGTGGCCTCCTGTTAACATCAGAAGGGCCCTCTATTCTCAGATCTTCCACATCCAAGCTGTTCCCAACACTGCAGGTTCTCTCCCTGACTGTTATGTCCTGCTCCCTTAGACTTTCAAAATCTTCTTCAACCCTAAAACCTATTCCAAACACCACTTCAACTGCAGGAAGATGTGTGCCACTCCTGAGTGGTCATGGGCCAGGCTTTCTATATGCTAGCTGTAGAGGGATTCTTTATGGGGTTTCTAGATGAGAAATGTAGCTCAGAGAAACTAAGGTACAAGATTCACTAATGGTGAACTCAGCTGGTTCACGAATGGCCGGGAGGGACCTGGGAGACTTCATTCACAGCTCTGTTTTTTTCTGGGGTTTTGGTGCCAGAGCTCAGCTGTAGGGTGACAGGGTGGGGAGGGTGAGAGTCCTTTGTTCAGCCTTGCTCTTTCCTTCTCCCAGGAATTTTAGAGGTCAAGGTTCCGGTGAAACCCCTTCATGGGTGGGGAGGGAAGGGTCTTGTTGCCAGTCAGGAATCTCTACGTTGTCAGCTCTCCTGGCTTGTCCAGGCAGAGGGTATGAGAGCTCCAGGCTTGGAAGGGAGCCTGCCTCATTATTCCTTAATTGCAATGGAGTGTGCCAGTAGGTAGCACGTAAAGTCATCTCTGTCTGATTGCACTGCACCAAAACAAGCTGCAGGGGAATGGGGCCAGCAAGCCCAGGCAGAGAGTGGCTCCGGCTGGGCCCATCTCTTCATGCTACTTGGACTTCTGCAAACCCCCCCCCCCCCAGGGGCTGCTTCTCTGGCCAAAGCTTCTCTCCTGAGCTCCTGGGGTGCCCTCCATCTCTGTATGAGAGCCTGACTGTTCTGCAGGCTGAGAAGTCCACAGTGGCAGGAGCCTTGCTCAAGCGGCCAGCTCCAACAGTCCGGCACAGTAGGAACTTGGAACATATCTGGACAAGGGCCAGGCCAGGCAGGGGATGTCTGTCTGTCTGTCTGTCTGTCTGCATGTCTATCTGTCTCTGTGTCTGTCTGCATGTCTGTGTGTGTGTGTCTTTGTTCGAGATCAGAAGCCACAGGGACCAGTTACTCAGAGGAGAGGTCTTTGTGTGGGTGATTCTTTCCGCCTCTCTTCCCTTAAAGGAGGCCAACACCATCCCATGGTCTGTCTTCCTCCCTTCAAGACTTTCTGTGGCTCTTTTGCCTTCCTGGGTGGAAGTTACTTTGTTCTCCTCATTCAAGTTTCTGCCTGGTTTAACTGTATCTTACACTGGCCTCCCTTCACCCTTCTGGAGCTTTCTCTGGATCTCTCTAGAAATTCTCCAGACTCTACCAGCTTCTGCTCTGAGCCAGTAGTTCAAACACTGCTTTGGAGGGGGCTCTGCAGTTGAACCCTGTGCATCTTGTTAGATGGGGAGGAATGTGCCCCTGGTAGCGTCACCACATTTCTTTGGCTGGGTTGTACCTTGACTTCTAGTTCTGCTATGTCTTAGGAGCTAGGGCTCTTTCCTCTGCAGGCTGGTACCCATTCCAAGAGAATCAGCCCTCTTCTAAGTCACTAAAAATACTCCCTGGGGCCGTTAACGGGGGTCCTTGGCTCTGCGTTTCAGGACAGTTCAAGGACACTGTCCACCAGATCACAGGTCTCTAACGAAATAGTTGCCCAATAAACGGGTCAGATGCAGGTGGCGAGCAGCAACTCTCTCCCTGGGTGCTAGGGTCCAGGGGTGCTCCTAGGACAGGTCTGACAGCATTCTACAGACATTGCACTGTCCCAGACACATGCCAGATGGGCAGTCTAGACCAGATGCTACCCAGGTAGAGGTGCCAGGCAGATTCGGCAGCTTTGCCCAGCTGCCTCCTGAGCCTGGGCCCCAAGATGGCCCTTAGCCATGGGGAACTAGGCGCAGGGGCAAGGAAGGTACCAGAGAGGGACACAAGCAATTCTGTTTGCTAGTCCCATTCCTCACTGCACAGCTAGGAAATCCCTTCCTGTTTAAAGCCTTGGTAATCCAGTGCCTCTGCGGAGCATTTACTCCGGGATGAGCACCCGTGCTCCCTCCATGCGCTGAGAAGCCACAGCCTGCAATCCTGTGGCGCTCTTGTCTCCTCTCTGTGCACCGAGTCCCCAGCTGATAGGAAGGCACGGAGAGGAAGGGATCTGCCACACTCATGAGAAGCTGTGGGTTTCCCTCGCACCTGGCTACATGCAGCCGGAGGTGGGTGGCGGGTTAGAAGGCAGAGCGGATGTGGAGCAGGCCAGTTAAGCACGGAGAAAGGCTAAGCCCTTCCTAACGGAAAAGGAAGATGAAATCAGAATGAAAATTGATGAGGCGGGGAGAAAAGGAGACTCATTTCATCAGCAGGTTTACCAGATGAAGCTCAGAGATAAATCACACTGCAAAGAAGGCCTGGGCTTGAGGGCGCAAGCCTTCCCCTCTGTCAGCTGTGGCAGGCAGGCTGGGAGATAAATGGCTGCAGCTGAGGCCTTCAGTGAGCATTTCTCTCTCTCTCTCTCTCTCTCTCTCTCTCTCTCTCTCTCTCTCTCTCTCTCCCCCTCCCCCCCCCCACTGCAGTAAGATAGCCTGTCAGCCCTCCACACTCTTCCAGGTCTGCCCTGGTCTGGCTCAGTCCTTCAGTCCTCCCTACCCCATAGGCCCCTAGAGTTCACCCCGTAGGTGGCCTCTCCAGCTCAACTCTTTCCTATTCTCTCCATAATCACCTAGACTGCCTGCCCTACAGACAAGGGGAGACAGCACAGCACAGGGCGTGGGGATTGGTGGTGATGCAGCCCAGGTTATGGCTGGGAATAGGCTTTGATCATAGCCTCCTCGGGCCTACTGGGCCCTGAGCCATCAGTAGCAACAGCTCCGAGAACGGCCTCAGAAACGTATATTCCTGAGTCCACCCAGCCCTCCAGCATCAGAGTCTGAGGATGGATTAGACATTGAGACCCATGTTTGAGCTGGATGACTCCTGAGATCCCCATTCTATAAAGCAAGGAATGGTACTTGGAAACCTCCAAAGCATTTACTCACGATATGCTTGCTGTTGCTCTCCTGACAGGTAAGAATGGACTCTTCCAGAATCCCCCCACTTCCTCTTTCCTGGGCACAGAGAAACTTCCAAGGAGTGTCAGTAAAGGTCCAGTGGGCCTTTCACTCACGCTGGGCACTTCACACGTGGGAAAGACAAGGGACACAGCGTACAGGGAGGGCAGGTGGGTGTTCACAGGTTGAAAACAAAGGAAAAATCTCTATGGAATATAAAGGTGTTATAGTGGGGCAGCAGGGCTCAACTGTGGGAACAGGCATACATAGTCCCCCCACATGTAGGAAGTTAGGTGAGTATTCAGAGGAACTATGCTGAAAATTAATGTGTGGGCTAGTTTTATATCAAATTGACACAAATTATAGTCTGTGATGGTTTGTGTAAGCTCAGCCCAGGGAGTGGCAGGATTAGAAGGTGTGGCCTTGTTGGAGTAGGTGTGTCACTGTGGGCATGGGCTTAAGACCCTTACCATAGCTGCCAGTATTCTGCTAGTAGCCTTCAGATGAAGATGTAGAACTCTCAGCTCTTCCTCTACCATGCCTGCCCGGATGCTGCCATGTTCCTGCCTTGATGATAATGGACTGAACCTCTGAACCTGTAAGCCAGTCCCAATTAAATGTTGTCCTTTATAAGACTTGCCTTGGTCATGGTGTCTGTTCACAGCAGTAAAACCCTAAGACATAGTCATTTGGGGAAAAAAGGAGTTACAGTTAAGAAAGCGTCTACACCAGATTGGCCATCTTGATTGATGATTGCTGGGAGATGGCCTAGCTCACAGTGGGTGGTGTCACCCCTGGGCCAGTGGTCCTGAGTTCTGTAAGAAAGCAGGCTGAGCCATGAGGCACAAGCCAGTAAGCGAGACTCTTCCATGGCCTCTGCTAGCTCCTGCCTTCAGGTTGCTGCCTTGGCTTCTTTGACGGTGGACAGTATGCACAAGCGGAAGAGGAAATTAACCTTTGCTTCCCCAAGTTGCTTATGGTTACAGTGTTTTATCCCAGCTGTTATCTAAAACAATACGTGAGGTTGATAGGCACTTTGATAAGATTGTCTTTAAGACCCTCCCTAGGCTGGGAGGACCAAGCTCCTAGAGGGAGTCTGGATCAAGAAGGGTCACAGGAAACACAGATAATGGACAGACAGACAACCCAGGAGGCACCAGAAGCAGAGGCCGGGGAGAAAGCTATAGGAAGTGAATGGCCAGGAGTGTTTCCCTATGGCCTGTGAGGAGAGTGGTAAAGAGCAAGCCAGGGCCAATATGGTCTGGACATGATTCTGTGTGCAATGTAGGCCTAGTGTAGTCTTAGGAGCCACGGAGGCCACCAAGACTTCAGCCATATTAATGATCCACCGAGCCAGCCTCACCTTGCGATTGAAATTCTACCCTTCCTCCTATCCTATGAAGCTATGGTCTGAATGCAGGCTCCAGATTCTTGAGTTAGAAACCCAATCCCCGGGCTGGAGAGATGGCTCAGCGGTTAAGAGACTGCTCTTCCGAAGGTCCTGAATTCAAATCCCAGCAACCACATGGTGGCTCAAAACCATGCATAATGCGATCTGATACCCTCTTCTGGTGTATCTGAAGACAGGTACAGTGTACTTATATATAATAATAAATAAATCGAAAGAAAGAAAGAAAGAAAGAAAGAAAGAAAGAAAGAAAGAAACCCAGTCCCCCCTGTGGAGTGTGGTGATTCAAGATGCTAATCCAAGCACTAGGGAGGCAGAGGCAGGTGGATCTCTGAGTTCAAGTTTAGTCTATACAGTGACTTCTGGGACAGCTAGGACTACATAGAGAAAGTGTATCTTGAAAAACCAAAATAAAAAGAAAGAAACACAATCCCCAATGGCTTAGTATTGGAAGGTGTTTTGGTCACAAGGGCTCTACCTTCCTGGATGGACACATGGCCTTCTGAAAGGCACGAGAGAGGGAGTTTTGCCTTTTTCTGTTAGTCTGGTTTTTTGGTTTTTTTTTTTTTTCCTCTTCCACATGTGAATACTGTATTCCTCAGAGAATCCAGAATTCAAAAAGCTATCTCAGAAGCAGACAGCAGACCTCCCTGCATGTTGATACCTCGCTCTTGGACTTCTTGGCTCCCCAAATGGTGAGAAACAAATTTCTAGTCTTTTTTTTTTTTTTTTTTTTTTTTTTTTTTTTTTTTTTTTTTTTTTTTGGTTTTTTCGAGACAGGGTTTCTCTGTATAGCCCTGGCTGTCCTGGAACTCACTTTGTAGACCAGGCTGTCCTCGAACTCAGAAATCCGCCTGCCTCTGCCTCCCGAGTGCTGGGATTAAAGGCGTGCGCCACCACGCCTGGCTTCTAGTCTTTATAAATGCCCAGTCTTTGGCGCCACCCTCAAGCCGCACAAGGAGGACGTGTTTGATGGCCACAGACGCCACCGCCCCTGCTTTCATGGAAAGAGTATCAGGTGACTTGCTCAAGTTCACACAGCACACAGTATTGGGTCAAGGCCAGAGGTACAGTGCATTCCCCCAATTTCCCCCGGTAAGCACTGAAAGAGCCTGATAGTGATCCAGGTCTCAGATGTCTGACAAAGAGTGTCTGCCTGTGCGCTCGCTCACTCCTAACACCGCTGTGACAAGGGACTGTGACGAGGGACTGTGACGAGGGAATGAGGAACCACGCTGCAGTGTGAGCGGGTGTTCTGCCCTGCCTGAGAGTGTTCATCGGTGAAGTCAGGTCATAGCTGGCTGGTGCCAGAGCCTATGATATGGGACCTGATCCTTCAAGATCCTCCTGCCCCTTTCCAATTCTCCACCCTATAATGGAATGGGGGAGACTTCCAATTGACCTTCTCTTGGTCAATTTGCTTTGGGTCTGGGCCAATGCAAGAAGACGACGCTGACCTCTGGCCTAGGTTTACAGGTCTTCCTCAAGGACGAGCCTTCCCTGCACTGGCACAGCTTCTCCTTCTTACCTGTGCAGCATCACAGGCCAGCATGCCAGACAGGCTGACGGCTCGCAAGCCATGAGCCCGGTGGAGGGAAATGCTTCCGACTGTGATCGATACCAGGCATAATTCAGTGACTGCAGCAAGTACAAAGGAGTGGAGGTTAAATCAATATTTAGAAGCTTCAAAATTAAACTAATTAAGAGCAAGCCTTAATGATTTTTTTTTTTTACTGTCTGTGAATAAAAAAGATGAAAAGCCCGCCTATATTTCACGATTCTGCTTTAGTAGCTGGGTAATAATTTGGAAGAGCAGGAGTGAACGGTGTTCTGGCAGCCCTGGGCTGTGCTGGAGAAGAAGGGCACCTTGTCAGTGGAGATGGAAGATGGAAGAAACTGGAGCATTGAGGAAACGAGGGGACCATAGTGCAAGGCCGTTAGCCTGGTGTCAGGCACACTGTGCGCTGCACGGTGTCCCTACAAAGGATATACTGAACTCCCACTCCGAGTACTTGTGAATGTACCCTTCTTAGAAAATAGGGTTTTCATAGATGTAATTAAACAAAGATGATGTCGTTAGGAAAACCCCGATCCAATATGACCGATGTCCCATAAGAGGAGGAAAATCCCACATGAGGCAGATAGTCAGGGAGAAAGGACAAGATTCAGCTTCAAGCCAAGGAATGTGCCCTGACCCCCACTGATGACCGCCAGCAGAGGCAAGGATGAGCTCCTTTGGTCTTTTTTTTTTTTTTTTTTTAAGATTTATTTATTATTATAAATAAGTACACTGTAGCTGTCTTCAGACACACCAGAAGAGAGCATCAGATCTCATTACAGGTGGTTGTAAGCTACCATGTGTTTGCTGGGATTTGAACTCAGGACCTCTGGAAGAGCAGTCAGTGCTCTTACCTGCTGAGCCATCTCGCCAACCCTCCTTTGGTCTTTTTGAGGGAGGCTAGTCTGCTGACACCTTGAATTGGAACGTCTAGTCTCCAGGTCTCAGACAATGTGTTGTTTGAAGGGATGAGTTTATAGTGCTTTATTATGACGGTCTTAGGAAGCTAATCCAGGAATTCTGGGTTCACAGTCCAACTCTGACTCTTGCTAACCACGCCAAACTAGGCTGAGATGCTCAGCCTCCATTACCTCCTCTGAAAGATAGAGCTGAGACCTCACCATGCTCTTTAAAAGCTCTAAACAGGAAGGCAAACGTGCTGAACAAGCTGCAGTGCTAGTTTAGTCCCTCCCGGGCTGGGAGGAAGCTGGGGAAAGACTCAGTAGCCAGCTGTCAGATGAGCCTGGTCCTAGGCCCATTCTACAGATGCAATTAAATCACAGGAGTGTCTGCCGTGTCACTAGAGATGCTGTGAACATAAAAGGTGTTTTTATTGTCATTTTCAGTGGGGTTTTACTTACTGCGAGCTGATCTCTTCTAAATCTGTAAGAGGGAAGGATTGAATACCATCATCTAAAAGATATTTTCGCTATCACATACATATATACATATATATGTATACACACATATGCATACATATATGCATACATACATATATATGCATACACATACATACATATACATGTATATGATGACTTTCACCTGTAATCCCAGCATTCATTACATTGGAGGCTGAAGCAGAAGAATTGCTGTGACTTTGAGATCAAGGTCAGCCAGGGCTACTTACCGAGAGCTCCACTTAAAAGAAAAAAGTAGTGTGTTTCTACATGTGGCAGGGCACACCTGTAATCACAGCACTTGGAAAGCAGAGACAGTAGGATTACTTCAATGCTGGATTTTACTACATAATGGATTTGAGGCTAGCCTGGACTACATAAGACCCTATTTCAAACAAACACAAACCCCAAATCAAAAACTCAGCCATGTCTGTGCCATCCGGTCTTGTTCTTGTTATTACTTCTCCTCCAGAAGCCCATCCAGTAAGATCAATCCTGGAGGATGCTGATGTTGATTGACAAGGTTTCTGGAAAGTCCGGAGGCTTCGCTGACTCTGCCCCTGGTGGCTGGGTTAAAGGAGGGGCTCCAGAGCAGCTTTCCTTTGTCTTCCCTACAGCATACAGAGTATGAATGGACTGGGAATAGCATGAACCAGAAATAAAATTCTATCCTCAAGGGCCACTCGAAGCAAATGTCCCTAATGGCTCCCCTCACTCAGTACTGGTGTTCTGTATCCAAGTGCAGCACAGCAGGGCAGCTGCTGCTCTGTGGGAGGCCCCTGTGGGGAGAGGGTTATCGGGTGCTCTCAGAATTTCAGAAGAAGCTGCAGCTTATAGCAGTGGGGGTGCATGTGTGTGTGTGTCTCTGTCTGTCTGTCTGTCTCAAATCAGGTCCCAGGGAACCAGCCTTCCTGCCACCATGACAGCTAACATTCTTCTCAGCTGGGTATCGCTAGAGAAAATGAGCATGTGTTGGCACCTCACTCTCATAGGGGCAGGCTATAGCATCACACCATGACAGTCACTGCCATCTCATCACAATGCCAGCATCTGAGATTTCCTCCCATGCTATAACTGCAGCACCAGCCCCTCCACCTCCTCTGTTAATGCCCATGTCTGCCAGGACATCCGTTCTCAGCTTTGGTGGTCAGTGTCTCCGTCTATCTGTCATCACCACCTATTTGAGTGACCTCAGCTGGCATCCGCAACTTCATCTGCTGTCAGCATCCGGTGACTCATGAGACCCTGGTCACCATGAAAGAACACGGGGATTCCTCACATCTGTGATGTGTATGCACTTAGACCCAGATTCTGCCACTGGCAAAGACACACGAGACAGCGAGATTCCAATAACGAGAAGAGGTGGAGCACAGGAGTACACAGAAGTGTGCACGTGGGCATGTGGAGCTCGCATGTACTGAGCCGAGGAACAGGCATGGTATGGGAAAGGACCAGGGGCAGGCCCAGATGTTTCTTGTACCTCTTGACATGAGTGAAAGAGCAAACCTGGTTTTCTTACCCAGCCAGGTGCCCTCTCAGCAAGGGTTTGAGGCGCTGCTGAGTGGGCACAGATGTGTCTGCACAGGGTATCAGGGAAGGTGGAGGGGGCTTCGTAGGAAATGCTGCTACCACCCCACAAGGTTGTTCTGTGGGCCGAGGGGCTTGGCTGGGCCTCAGAGTCAAAGTAGGGAGCAGTTCTGTCCTATGTAACCAAAGGCCAACTAGCATTCCCAGTGAGGAAGTCAGTTCCTTACCAGGAAAGACAGATTCCTAGCTGACAAAACACAGTGTGTGGGGAGTGGACCGAGGGGCTGGGGGGTAGTGCTTTGGGCATCGTGGTGAGGGGCTGGAAGGATGTCATTGGTGCCCTGGAGGCGGGAAGAGCTGCTCATCTGCATGCTCTTCAGCAGCCTGCCCTGAGCTTGCCCTGGCGCGAATACCATAGCAACACCGTGCTCTTTAGACTCGGGAGTTCCGTGCTGCCATTGCAGAGAGAGTTAGGCAATTTAATTAAGGAGCTGGCAGCAGACAGACTTTGTGAGTTAAAGGCATTTTATTAAATCCCATTGTATTGTGCAGCTTGGTCCCCGCAGGGGCTGTGGAACTGGGAGAAGCCGGCAGAATTCGCCAGAGGTTTCTTTGCCCTCCCTTGCTGCTTCTGGTCTAGCTTGGAGAGAAAGCTAGTGGAGGAGATCCCTACTGTGACTGCCTGGTCTCCCAGCCTTGGGCCCAAGGTAGCAGTGTGGGAGTGCAGTCCAAGTGTCACTCTTCAAGCTGTGGCCTCTTTTTCAGGGCCAGGGTCCAAACCTGGCTTCAGTGTTACCAGTGCAGCTCTGGGTTAGATGGATCTTGGGGTCTCTGAGGCCTCACCTCCTCGAGCTCCCTTTCTCTGCAGCAGGAACTACCAGCATTCCCATTTTACAGATGAGGAAATGGAGGTATACAGAGGTGAAGCAAACAAGCCTTTGACAACTATATGTCACAGAGAAGCCAACTCAGATTTGCCTGGTGGCAACATGGACACTGTGGTCCTTGTGACCCCTAGTCTGTATTAAGTGGAGCATTACCCCTGGCTGGTAACCTCAGGCTGCCTCTGAGAGGCCTTCCTGTGTTGGCTCACACAGAGGCATGGCTCAGTCCTGGCCAGTTCTGGAGGCCATTGGCTTTTTAGGGTGCCAGTGGGCTCCTTGACCATAGGCTTCCTTGGGCTCCCCTGGTGGTTAGAGTTGTCTGCCCTCAAGAGAACTCTTCGCCCCAGTGCCTGGGCCCTACTGCAAAGGGAAAGAATTATCCTTCTCTGAGCCTCCTGGACCTGGCATGATGGATTTAGGCCATGCAGCCACCTGGTTCTACACTTACATAAGCACAAGGGCAACCTCGTGGACTCCATTTCCTCAGTTCTAGAATGGGGGATATATGAAGTGTATGCAGCCAAGTTAGCAAAGTTCTATGCCAGGCACTTGCCAATAGCCACTTTCTTTCTTTCTTTCTTTCTTTCTTTCTTTCTTTCTTTCTTTCTTTCTTTCTTTCTTTCTTTCTCTTTCTTTTTTTTCTTTTGTGTGTGTGTGTGTGTGTGTGTGTGTGTGTGTGTGTGTGTGTTTGAGACAGGGTTTCTCTGTATAGCCCTGGCTGTCCTGGAACTCACTCTGTAGACCAGGCTGGCCTTGAACTCAGAAGTCTGCCTGCCTCTGCCTCCCCAAGTGCTGGGATTAAAGGCGTGCGCCACCACTGCCCGGCTGCCAATAACCATCCTTATAAATCCTCACAGTGTGTTGGAATCATCTCCATCATGGAGGCAAGGGAATGGGGCATAGAAGAAGGTAAGCCTCTGCCCAGCTAGGAAGGGCAAGAGCCAGACTGCCAATAACATGCCATTGCATATAGACACACCTGTAGCTATGTATTCGCACACCTGTGCACACACAGAGTTATGCTAATGGCTTCTTTAGAGGGAATTCATGTGCAAAGAGCTTACAGTCACCTATTTTATTGCTTAGCTACATTGGCCACAGTCTTAGCCTACTTGGACACAATCACTAAGTTCCATAAACCAGGAAGTTTATAAAGAACAGAATTGATTTCTTGGAGCTGGGTAGTCTAAGATGAAGGCATCAACAGATGGCACTGAGGAGTTGAAGGCTACTCTCTCTCCGTGCTTGCAAGTATAGAGTGGGTCAAAGGGTTCAGGGGCTTTTACACAAGCAGTTACCCACCTGTGATCTAATTGTGTCCAAATGGCAACATCTTCCAAATTACATTTCGGCATTTGGGACAATGGGCACAACTACCCAATTACAGCAGTGCAGAAAGCCTTGGCAAAGCACGCCCTGGACATGCCGTCTCCTCTCCCAGCATGCTCTAGAGCTGCAGCCCTGCCGGCCGGCCGGCTACAAGGCTTTCCACTGTGGTGGTGAGATGCCTCTCTCTCCCTCTTCCCTACCTTTGAGACCCTGGGGCTTCCACATGGTTGCTTCTTTGTCCCACAGCTTTGGGCACCAAGTGACACACCCTGAGCAGTCTCCAGGTGAGTTATGAGACAGGACAGAGAAGCTGCCACAGAGGAAAGCCAAGTGGCCAAGTGGGAGGGAGCCAGTCCTCAGCACCACACAGGTTTTTTCAGAAACTAGCGACATTTGACAGTTTGGTTTGTGTGGAAATCTAGACAGTAGTCAATTTTACCAAGCTACAGTTCCCTTGCTTATTGAATGAGCATGTGAGTTATCTACCTTGAATGCTAATAGGTATCATTTATTAAAAGCTTACAGTATATTGGGCCTTTATAAAGTTTGAAAAAAATTTATTCTCTGTGTGTGTGTATGTGTGTGTGTGTGAGCCAGGAAAGGGCGCTGGGTCCCCTAGAGTTACAGCCATCTGAAGTGGGTATTGATGTGGACAGTGCCAGTATCTTTTCTCAGGGAATGAACAAGGGAACTGTTCTCCCAGTAATAATAGTTAAAATCCTAATAATGAACACCTTACAGCATCTATGTCTCCAGTGCCTCTCCTCCAGACCTCAAAACTCTGGGCAGCCAATCAACTAACTGACTTACAGCCACACAGCAGGGCCCTGAATGGCTTAGGTATGGCCAGACTTTGTCTCATCCAGTTGGGAGAGAAGCACAGGTGCCTAGGGACCAGCCTTGGAAGTTGCCACATCACAGCTGGAAAAGGATCGTGGGTGTCCACTTCTTGTGGGTCAGGTTGTATCCACGACCAAGAGGTTCTGGTTGGCCCGGCGAGGTTTGGGGGGCAAACGCCCCCTCCCAGAGCTTCCCAGAAGCCTCTGCTCAAGCAGGGCTGTCAGTGTCTCTCAGCCAGTGGGGATCACATCCTGCAGGGTTTGGCCCTGCAGGGGACAGCTGATGGCTTTCTCTGGTCTCAGCCAGGAGTCATTACACACGGAATGCCTGGTTTAAACAAGTAATTAGGTGACTGTATTAGAAATGTACGTGCTTCCCACCAGAGAAGGATGGAAACTTCCCAGAGCGCAGTAACAGCTGCTCTCCTGCAGAGCCTTTTCTGGGGGAACCCTGCATCCTTCCTTCAAGCCAGGATCCAGAAGGGCTCTAAACTGGACAGGTTGTCAGCCACAGAGCCCATTCTTGACTGCCTGGGGCATACCCACTCGTTTACAAACACAAGGACCCTCAGCAGTTTAAACAATTGTAAAGCCAGCCAGGAGGCTGTGGCTCCGCCCACTGCTCGCAGGAAGGTTGTGGCTCCGCCCCCTGCTCTCAGGGAGGCTGTGCCCCTCGCCCAACCCCCACCCCACGCTGGCAGCTGGGCTTGCTGGGGTGTCACATCTCCTTCACCTCCAGGAACTTTGGGGCAGGAAGGGTCAGAGGGGAGACTGAAGATGAACTTCCTGATAAATTTGCCCCACCTCAAAAGCTCCAGGTATTCAAAAGCTTTCTGAGTTTGGGAGCCCATGGTGGGAGACTCCGGGCCAGAGCAGGGCTAGGTAAAAATTGTAGGTAGCCTCAGGGTTCAGTTTTGATGAGCTTCTCAGCAGCTGCTCTGTCCCCTATTCTGCTGCCAGCTTGATTCCGGATGCTGGCAAGCCTCTTGCCATAGCCGCAGCTTTTTCAACCTGCTGGAAGCCAGCGGGGCCTGAATGAAGATGACGGGGCGCTGAGGCAGTTTGCAGACCCTGTGTGGGGGCCAGCGCCGGCCTCCTCTACCACACAGGCAGTGATGGAATGCCTGCCTGCCTCGGTGCCTCATCGCCAGCTCCCCCCTCCCCCGCTGTGACAGCTCCATATCTACCGTTCCCTGTCACCACGCTGACAGCCTTTAATGATGAAAACACCCCAGTGTCATATAAATTCTTCTAGAATCCTAGCGGCTAGGAGGAAATCAGGTTTGGGAAGCTGGGAACCAAATGCATTTCACTGCATGGCAAGAGAGAACACAGCCTCCAAAAAACATCAAAGACTGGCGTTCAAATCCTGCCCTGGCATCTTTCTAGCTCTATAACCTTGAACAAACGACTTAGCCATTCTGAGTGTCAGTTTCTAGATCATGGAACGAGAACGGTACTTCACACTGTTGTGTTAAGCGTTAAATAGAATCATCATGACAGAGAATCTGGCATCAGGCAGGGCGGGTGTTCAACAAGTGAGGTCTCTTCTCCAGTCGGCATTGGTAGGGACATTGAATTACTATGTTAGGTCTCAAATCTGGGACAAGCAGATGACTGAGGTGCTTATTAACATATCAAATCGGGCACTGCCAGCCAGCTTCCCTCAGCCTCACCAGTACCTGTTCTGGAGATATTCTAGCTGGCATACCCCACTACCTATCCTGAACTCTCCAGGCCAGAGTCTGGGCTGGCCCTTTCCCCAACCTTCTCTTCCCTAGTATGTATGTATGTATGTATGTATGTATGTATGTATGTATCTGTTATACTGAATCTCTTGGCCTCTTGGCTGCTCTTCCTGATTCCAGCTCTCCAGGCTCCTGGGCTTCTGGCTCCCCTTTACCCTAGTTCTTTACAAGGATCCATTCGGTCTGCTGGTCATGTTCACTCTAGACTCTTAGATGCCTCTGGCTAAGTTCTCCTTTATACCTACAAAAAAGTTTCTCCTACACTCATCCCTAGGAGACTTATGTTCTCTCTCTCTCTCTCTCTCTCTCTCTCTCTCTCTCTCTCTTTCTCTCTCTCTCTCTTCCCCCGTGATCATTCTGGTAGCTTCAATGAAGCATGAGGGAAAGGGGGCCCTAGTGGGGTGGCCACTTGGTCGTGTGGAAGTGGTAGGCAGAGGTACTCTCCCTCTGCTTCTGACTGAAGCCTACCAGTCCTCATGGCTTCCCCACCAAGCTGTCCCTGGAGCCACTCCCTGACATCCCACAGCAGCCATCTGGGCTCCCTTCTGTCTCTCATCTCTTCCCTCTGTCCTCATGAGAGTTGCTAATCTCCTTGGTGACTAGGGCAGATCCTCCTCCATTCCTGCCACCACCTCCGTCCCTGTACTCACAGGCTCTAGATCTCTCCTTTGAGCTTCCAAGTCTTTAAATCTGTCCTTCTGGAAATTTCTTGTCTGCTCAGGGAATTCTTAGTTATTTGGCTCTTACCCTCTCCTTTGCCACCCTCCCTGCTGCCATAATGCTGGCCCAACCTTAGCAGGAGCTGGTTCCCTAGCAACCTTAACTGCCTCCCCTAGGCTGAGCTCCTCAGAGCAGGGGCTGGGCACATGGCCAGTGTTCATCGGTTTGTGTTAGGTGGAACAGATTATGGGGGTACCCTTTGATGGAAGCTTCTTGTTAAGGGAATGGTTACCCTCCCACTTGGTTTTTACCAGAGCAAGCCTGGGCCTGTGTGTAGACAAGGCATGGGGGCCAGGTCTACTCGGCTGGAGGCATAGCCACCTGGAGTCTGCAATTCTCTCCTCCATGCCAAGGCAGAGAGCCACCATAGCTCAGGTATCAGCCTTTGCACCTATTCAGCAAAAAGGGAGGATGGGGATGAGGAAGGGATGGACATGCATGAGAACTCACTCACGGTCTCATCTCCCTCTAAGCATGACATCCTGCAGTTACAGATTGATGAAGGAACCAAGGTGACTGACTGGTCAAAAGCCACCTAAGAAGGTACACAGCTAAAACTGGCGCCAGACTGGTCTTGCTCTGAAGCGAGAGTTGGTTTTTAAGATGCTTCCTCCTGTAGAAATTACAACACCGTCTCCATAGGAGTCAGGGGAAGGCTTACACTGAAAACCTGCATCTGTGTGGTTTGTGTTCCTGCTGTTTCTCTTTCATAGACCACGGATGATAGGCATAAGAATGTACAAATTGATGGGTTGGTAGGTGGATGGATAGATGGGTTTGCGGGTGGGTGGATGGATATATGGGTTTGACGGTGGGTAGATGAATGAGTAGGTGATGTGATTGTTAATAGTGATTGTCAACTTGACAGGATCTAGGATCACCGCAGAGATGAAGCTCCTGGGCATCTCTATGAAGAATTATCTAGATTAGGGTAACTGATGTGAGAAGACTCATCCTAAACATGGGGAACACCATTTCAAGGACTGAGGTGCCAGACTTCATAAAAAGAAGAACAATTGAACCTCAGGACATTTCTCGTTGATTCCTGACTCCGGATCCAGTGTAGCCAGCTGCCCAAAGCTCCTGTTGCTGTGACTGTCTCACTATATCACACTGCATTCTTGAACTGCGAGCCGAAGTAAACCCATCCTCCCTTAACCTGTTCTGTTGGGTGTCTTTGTCACAGTAAGAAGAAAAGTACCTTATACAAGTGTGTGGACAGATAGATGGATGAGTAGATGTATGTATGGATTGGTGGAAGGAGAGATAGATGTATGGGTGGGTGGATGGATGGATACATGGGTGTATAAGTAATGAGTGAACAAATGCATGGATAGATGGGTAAATGTGTGCATGTATGTTTGCATGTGTAAGCATGTATGCTGTATGTATGTGTGCTGGATAGTTTTATGTCAACTTGATACAAGCTAAAGTCATCTAAGAGGAGGGAAACTCAATTAAGAAAATGCCTCTATAAGATTAGGTTGTAGGCAGGCCTGTAGGGCATTTTCTTAATTAGTGATTGATGAGAAAGGGCCCAACCCACTGTGGGTGGTGCCATCCCTGGGCCAGTAGTCCTGGGCTCTATAACAAAGCAGGCCAAGTAAGCCATAGGAAGCAAGCCAGGAAGTAGCACCCCTGTATGACCTCTGCATCAGCTCCTGCCTCCAGGTTCCTGCCCTGCTTGGGTTTGTGTCCTGGCTTCCTTCACTGATGAACAGTGATGTGGAAGTATAAGCCAGATAAACCCTTCCGTCCCCAAGTTGCTTTGGTCATGGTGTTTCATTGCAGCAATAGAAACCCTAACTAAGACAAGAATGGATAAGACAGGGTGGATATAGATATGTGGGTGGGAGGGTGGGTGACTAGATGGATAGATGGATGAGTGGCTGAATGTGTGGATATATGTATGTATATATGTACATACATATGTAATGTGTGTGTGTGTATTGGTTGATTTAATTGCAGAGGAACTGAACAGCATGGTAGCATGTAGGTTCCAACATCAGCTTCTAAGGCATCCTCTACAAGTGACACCACATGAAGCAGGGGCTGTCCTCTCTACTTACTGACAAGAAGCTCCAGAGTGGCTCCTCTGACTTGATCATATCCCTGACCAGTTGTTGGCTTGCCACCCCACTGTATGTGGCCACCTGTACTACCTGGCCAAAGCCTGCATGCCAAAGCATGGGAGGAGGACCGGAGGGAGGAATGGGGAGGAAGTCCTTTGTGGGAAAGAAGAGGAGCACCTCAGACACGGGAGAGAGAGGAAGGCCTGGGACCGATCTGCTTGGCTCCAACCAGACGATCTTCCCAGGGACTTGATGCCTTTATTTCTGGTAAGAAATATGTGATTTGGGACTTTTGGGACTTATTTTGGGTTTTGGCATTTTTCCTTTTTATATGGGTGTTGCAGTTTTTCTTTCGTTTTTAGTGACTGTTTCTTAAAACAAACAGACAAACAAATGAACAATCCAGAAACACTCTCCTACTCCCTCTGTGGGTGGGGGCTGCCCAGAGAGTGGCTGGCCTGATTGCTGACACTGTAGGACTGGAAGGCCTTTGGAGGCACTTAGAGCTGGCCTGTATTGACCAGAAGACAGCAAAGGCATGGTGTGTGTGTGTGGGTGGGTGGGTGGGGGAGTGACAGAGGCTAGAAATGGGCAGAGGGACCTTGGGGGCTGGGCCTGTGGGGTTAATCGCTCATTTCCTGCAGGAGATTTCATGGCTCATTGAATAAATAAAATACTATGCAATCATAAAAGATGCGTTCTACCGTGCATTAGATACACCGCCCTGTCACTGCGTCTGTCAGCCACCCTCAGAGTGACGGATGGCTTATCAAAAAGCCACTCTGACATTTCCAAATGTGATGTTTTGATAGAGGTGCCATTCAACAGGCCAGAACCTCAGGTCCATCCTGAATGTAAATGAGGAATGTTTTCCCTCCTTTGTCTCCTGACATAAAGGTGAGGAAATGTGACAAGTCTTCCTTCAGGACGGCTAAGGATGGGAAAAGGGAGTGAGTGGTCCAGAGACAGACGGGAAGCAGCTGGAAAGGAAAGTCAATCCCCAAAGAGTCCAAAGAAGAACCGCAGAGGCAGGGCAGTCTGGAGTCCAGAGGAAGCCAGGCCAGGCCAGGCGGCTTTGGGTTTTGAAGTGAGTCATCTTGTGACTAGGAAGAAAGGAACAGCGCTAGGAACAGTGGCCTGAATTGTCTGATGTGGCAGCCTCACCTCCCAGGTGGCCTCTGAATAGCTGTGACTGTGGGGTTCCAAATGGAGCTGGGTGTACATGCAACTATACACCCAACATGGGTACTGCAAACAGAACCCAGGACTTCTTCAAGAGTAGTGCCACCCCCCCACCCCCGTGTGTGTGTGTGTGTGTGTGTGTGTGTGTGTGTGTGTGTATGTGTTTAATTGAAATAATGTTTATATATATATATATATATATATATATATATATATATATATATATATATGCTTAGTAACAATAACTTCTCCTGTTCCCACTTACTTATTTAATGTGTTCATTTGAATACTGTCATTACACTGTATTATACTCATGGCTGTATTCTATTTCTAGAGGACATAGACTGTGGAATAGAGACTTAGGTTCGAATCCTACCTCCACCAACTACTTGTGGACTCAGCTAAAGCTGGGCTATTAGGAAGAGCACAGGACTACAGCTGGCTGAGTTAGGGGCTGGCAGTGGGGACACAGAGAGAGGGACCTAGGCAGGCCACAGGTGAAGGGGGCCACCTATAGGCTGACCCTACTGTCGTGGGTCTTACTGCAGACTCCTAACATGACAGAACTAGAAGAACCCTGAAAGATCTTCCATCCTAGGCTCCCCAGGAAGGCAAGCAGGACAGTCTTTCCTTTCCCTATGTCCAGATCGATACAAGTTCTGGCCCTGCAGAACCTCCAGTTAGATCATCCACCCCAAACCAGTTACACGGCCCTGTCTGCCCTGCAGGGCAGGCTCATGGGGCCCAGGCCTACTTGTTACTACGCAGTTGGGCCCTACCATCCTCATTTTCAGATGAGGAGCCTGAAGCTCAGACACTCAGTGTTGCCAATGGTGGTCTCAGACCTAGATCTCCACCTCTGAGAAAAGAAGGAACCCGGCCTATTTCTGCCGTCCCACTAGCATGTGAGAGGCAGCTGGATGGCTAGGTGAGCCGCTTCCAGGATGGTCCACAGCCTGGTGGAAGCTCAGAGCCAAGGCCCCGCCTTCAAGTTGGAAGAGATCAGAGGACAGGATTGGTAGATGGTCACAGAGCACATCAACATCAAAGCCAGCACCAGCACTCGGGATTCCTATTCCAAACATGTCCCCAAGCCACAGGGACTGGGAGAGGTTGACAAGTGGCCCTCGCTGCTGAAAGAGGCAGAAGCTGGGGAGACAGTACATTCCTTTCCCTGCTGCTGTTCAGGATTGGGGGGGACAATTATGCTGGTGACTACCTCCCAAGGGCTGGGGCTCTGGGCTGGATAGTTTCATAGCTAGAGGAGATTAGGGAGGCTGAAGGGCAGGTGAGGGGATTAATCTTTCATCCCCAGAACATAGCATGGTTCTCTCAGCACACAGCTGCAGTACAGGTTGACTGCATGGATAGATGGATGGGTAGATAGGTAAATAAATCAAGCCAACCTAATCAGGTGTGAGGCTGAATGGGGGTGAGGGATGGGTCAAGGCAGAAGAATGTGTGGACCAGGAAGATGGCTCTCCTCTCCTTCTTTGCAGTCTCGGATGCATGCAGCAGGCATGGTGGGGTGTGGATCACAAGCAAGCATTTTAAGACGTCAGAGAAGAGAGGAGATTCTGTAAGCATTGGCAAACAGCAGGGAGAGCTCTGGGGGGGGGTCCCACAGAGTTCTGACCTTGACCAAGGACACCCCCACCCCGGGCCTTGATTTGTTTATCAGGAATTAGGGTTAAACTCATCAGATCAAGGTCACTTCCTCACTGACCCCAACAGCTGGCAGATGTGGACACTATGCATTTCCTCAGCAGCTGGGTCACAAGCCGGGAAGGTGGTGGGGGCAAGACCAGGTAGAGACTCTCTGGCAAGAGGGAGGCCGACAGATGTTCTGGAAGCAGGCCCCCAGAGATTGCACGGTTAGAGGTAACTGGCTGTGACAGGGCTCAAGCCTGTAGTCAATTCCATTCAATAAAACCTTGATTGCCTATGAGCCTTGTAAACAGGCAGCTTCCCCGTGGGCCAGAGACTCTCTTCCTTTTCCTCTTCCCACCGTGCCCACCCCAGGCACTGTGCCAGCTCTAAAAGGTTTCTCAGCCCCAGCAGCAGCGTGGGCAGCTGAGGGTTAAATAACCACTGATAGGTGAGGGCCTAGGCCTGGGGACAGTGAGAGGCAGAGGCAGCCGGAATCACTTAACCCTCATTAGTCCAAATTAAAATCAGGAGCGAGATGACAATTACAATTTGCAGTGGGCTAATTGTTTTTCCTCAGAAGCTGATCGTTTTGCAGATTGGGGAAATTAATTGTTTGAAATCCCAGGTGAACCGTCTTTGAACCCAGTGGAGGGAGACAGGCCCTGCCTGCACCTGGACAGCAGTCCCTAAGGCAGTCACTAGCAGTCACTGCCCTTTGAGGTCCTCATGCAGCACCAGGGCTGGAAGGAGCTTTGGCCGGCATGACCCCATCTGACATCAGACTAGAGGACTCTGGGCCCTAGGAAGCCACCTTGGGTTTGCCAGATGTTTCTGTTTCCTTTGGGGATTTAATGGCCACCAGAATGTTCATTCACTTACTACACCCAACAGCCTACTATGCGCCAAGCACTAAGGGGACACTGCTATACACACTACAAATACTGGTCTCATGGGGGTGGCATGGAATGAGGACACTGTGTGTGACAAAGGTGACAAGGGCTCAGAAGGCACTTTGTAGGCAGAAGAGTCCTCCAAAGACCTCCATTATGAAACCTGGTGATCCTGCTGCCTTACATGGCAAAAGACTTTAAGGTTAGATAGAGAGTGGGACAGCTCTAAACTGTGTCTAAGGCCACACCCACTCCAACAAGGCCACACCCACTCCAACAAGGCCACACCTCCAAATAGTGCCACTCCCTGGGCCAGGCAGATGAATCCTCTAGAGGAAGGCTTGTCTCCTGCTGGACGCAGAAGAATGCCAGCATTTTGATGTACATCTCACTGTTTCTGAGGTACAGGAAACTGTGCAAAAGGCAGCAGAGAGACTCTGGGGGCTAAGGGTGACCCTCAGCTGCATAGAAACAATGTTGGTCCTTGTCTTCAATAGGGTTTTACTGCTGTGAACAGGCACCATGACCAAGGCCACTCTTATCAAAGACAACATTTAATTGGGGTTGGCTAACAGGTTCAGAGGTTCAGTCCATTATCATCAAGGCAGGAACATGACAACATTCAGGCAGGCATGGTACAGGAGGAGCTGAGAGTTCTACATCTTCATCTGAAGGTCACTAGGAGAAAACTGGCTCCCAAAATGGCTAATATGAGAGTCTTAAAGCCCATGCCCATAGTGACACATCTATTCCAACATGGCCACACCTCCAAACAGTGCCACTCCCTGGGCCAGGCAGATTCAAACCACCACAGTCCTACAATAGGACCTGATGATACCAACTACACAAGTAGGGTATAGAACAGATCTCCTCCATGGTCTGCCTGACACCTTGGTTTGGCCTTTTGTAGCCTAAACCTGAGAAAACAGCGGGTCACACAGCTGGACCTGTGAGGGACAGAACCATGAGACAATCCTCACTTGTGAGGCTTGAAGCCATTACCACTGGTGACATAATCAGCAATAGAAGCATGAGCTAGGGTAACCAACCAAGTGGTAGCGCCGAAGCCCTGCACCCCCAAACCTTTCCAGCCTGGGAACTAATGAGGAAAGGTTTGGAATGCAAACTGAGTAACTGAGGAGAGAGCCCCTCCCCCCAGCTGTGTGGCCGGATAGGCACCACTGTCAGCCTACCCTACCCTGTCCTGCCCCGTGCCACCTCCTTCCTCTCTGCTCCCCTTCCCTAACTGGCCCCCTACTAGTGCTCAGGTGTCTCCACATGCCAAGGTACCAGGTGCCTGCTACTGCCTTCCCCAGCAGGGGCTTGGCACACTGCCAAGCAGCGCATCTCACAGGGGTGGGGGGAGGTTTCAAGTCCTCTTTAATTAGGGAGACAATAGGAGGCTGCGAAGAAGGAAAGGGAAAGGTGGTGGACGGTTTTAAGGTCTGTCAAAACAGTGGCTGTACACCCGAAGAACCTCATGGAAGTGGAAAGAGAGGGAGGGAAAGACAGGCAGGCACTGGGACCCTCTGCTGCCACCCTGTCACTCACCCCCTCCTCTCATCTATGAGTGGGTGTGTGGGCACTGTGGAAGAGCAAAGGGCTGGTTACATGCTCAGCTTTGTCTCATTATGTTCCATGTCTGGCAAGTTAATTGCCCTGGATCTCAGTTTCCACTTCTGTACAATTAGAGTAGAAATTCCACCGAGATGTGTCAAAAAGTGATCCATCTGGAGTAAGGACTGGCTACATGGTAGCTGCTTCCTGTAGGAGAGCCACACCTCCCAGGGCTAGATGGCAGGCCCCTTGTTGAACAAAATAAAGACACGGTTTGTATGCCTGTAATTAAGTGTTCACCCAAGATGAGGTGGGAGGATTAGCAAGTCAAGGCTATCCTTGGCTACAAAGGAAGTTCAAGGTTAGCCTGGGTTACCTGAGACCTTGTCTCAGAAAGAAAAACAACAACAACAAAAAAACCCCCAGCAAACCAAAGGCAGAGTGCGCCCAAGAACCACAGAGCCCTGGAGCATGCAGACCCCATGCTCCTTCTCCTTCGTGGGGGCTTCGGGCTGCTCAGAGGGTGGGGTTCAGAGACCTATGAGAAAATTAGCTCTAAGTAGGTGATTCAGATGTGAGTGAAGCTGTGTCCACCCCGCTGTCTCAGGGCAGTGTCTCCAGAGCCACCATCCCCTGGAGTCAGCTGGCTTGGGGTGAGTCTTCTCCCACTTCTATTCACTCCTTAGAGCTTGTTCCCTGGGCACCTTTGACCCCTAAGCAAGGGAAGCTCGTCCTCAGTGCTTTTGTTTTTTTTTTTTTTTTAAAGATTTATTTATTTTATGTATATGAGTACACTGTCGGCTGTCTTCAGACACTCCAGAAGAGGGCATCAGATCTCATTACAGGTGGTTGTGAGCCACCAGGTGGTTGCTGGGAATTGAACTCAGAACCTCTGGAAGAGCCCTCAGTGCTCTTAACTGCTGAGCCATCTCTCCAGCCCCAGGTCAGTGGTTTTGAAGCAAAGACCTGCATCTGCCTCATTCTACTTTCCAAGGGAAGAAATGGGGGGCCAGGTTTGTTTCCCCTCCGCCCCCGCAACCCCAGAAGCACATGCCCAGGGAACTCAGCATCTGCGACTCATGGCAGGATGAAAGCACAGTGCCTCTCCACTGAATGTCAGGGATGCTCACACTCTTCTGGGCTCCACTTCTCCACTATGAAGTAATAAGAAGCTGGCCCTTACACTGAGACCAGCCAGGGGGTGTTCTAAGTACTTAGCATGGACTCTTGCATCTAGTCCTGTGATGCCTTTACCCTCATGTGTAGGCAAGAATGTAAAGAGACAGGGCCAGGAAGCTAAAGCTGGAATTTGAATCTTCACAGCCTAGCCTCAGGGTCTGTGTCCTAACCCTTCATGCCGCACGTGGGCACTCTGTTCTTCCTCATTTTGAATCCGGTCCACGTCAATGGTACCTTCTCTCTGCCAGAGACAGGGACAGTATACAAACTAAACAGGATCCAGTGTCTGTCCTGAGGAAGCCTTTTATCCAGCAGGACAGATGGGCAGAGGTGGCTTATGGTTGTGACATGTTGCACAGGCACCTGCAGTCTAGGATGCTGGCTTTGGGGACAGTGGCTTTAGAGCCACCCATCTCCCCTTAGCTTCTGATATTTCTGTTTCTTCTCCTGCCCTCTGGCTCTCTCTATCTGCATGTGACAAATCACACTTGTTGCTAGGTACACAATAATATTATTCTTGAAAAATGAGAAAACACAGAAAACACGGAGGAAATTTAAGCTATGCTCCACCTCCTTTCCCGGGGCTAACTGCTCTTCTGCTACAACACAGTCTTGCCAGCTTTTTCCTATGGTAATAAACATTTTTTAACTCTCTCTCTCTCTCTGTCTCACATCATCTTAAAAAAAAACCCCAAAACCCAAAACAAAAACAAACAAACTTGTTTTTTGATACAGTACATCTTTCATTTGCTTTAAAAAAATTATTCATTTTTATTTCATGTGTATGATCATTTTTTGCCTGCAGGCACGTATGTGTACCACATGTACACAGTGCCCTAAGAGGCCTTAAGAGGGAGTCAGGACTCCTGGGACTGGAGTTAGAGATGATTGTGAGCTGCCATGGAGGTGCTGCGAAGCAAACCCAGATCCTGTGCTGTGGGAAACAGAGGAAGGCCCACAGGGATGAAGTTCTGAGTGAATGTGTATTGGTGACACGGGTGTAGCCGGGTCAAGGCCAATGCCTCAGCCTTATGAGACCCTCCCGGTGAAGAGCAGAGGTATGACAAAGCCTCCTTTGGGGGTCCAAGTACAAATGACAGTGTGTGCAGAAAATGTCCAGCCATGCCTATCTCTGCCTCACACCATGACTACAGCTGAACACGGTTCCCCTACAGAGACAGCTCCTACTAAGGTTAGGTAAACCTGCTTCCTTGATTTGGCTATACACAATAAATAAACGCTGCCCCTTTGATTCAGTTGTGTGCAATAACCCCGCCTCTCCACGTAACACACAGGCAGAGCTTTCAGGGCCCTGAGGCTTGTCCATCAGAGAGCCCAGACCACGCAGTCCCAGCTTTTGTGGGGGGTTGGCTTTTCTTCATTCCTTCACTGCCCCAGTCAGGTCAGTCCCTACAGCCACTCAAGAACTTGTCATAGTACAAATGTAGTTAAGTATTCTTAATTCCTGAGCCATCTTCCCAGCCCTGATGCTTTGGGGGATGTGTGGGGGGAGACAGAAGTAAGTTTCTTGAAAATGTGTATGTGTACATATATACATATTGGTAGAATTTGACACTGAAACAAACTGCTCCCAGCCTTTTAAAGGTTCTGCTCCATTGTCTGCTTGCTACCAGGGTAGCTGCTGAGCAGTCTGCTGTACCCCAAAGCCTGTCTTTGTCTTTCTAGATATTTGCAGAATCCTGATTTTATCCTCCATATTGTAAAGTTTGAGGCAGGGTCTTGACATGTTACTCAGGCTGGTTCTCAAATTCCTGGATTCAAGTAAGCCTCCCCTACCTTAGCTTCCCAAATTCTGGACTTACAGAACGCAACAATGTGGCATTCAGCTTTAGTGGAGCTCTTTATGATTATTTTTAACTGTACCCATCACTGAGAGGACCCTTATGATCTAAAAAGCAGCCATCATTATTTAGGGAAAGAGAACACCCATACAACGTATAGATAGGTGCTGGAGACCAAACCTAGGGTCTTGTGCATGCTAGGCAAGTATTTTACCAGTGACCTTTATCCCAGACCTTAGTGTATCAGGAAAGAGTCTTGATATGTTCCAGGAGGGCCCGGAACACTTGACCCTACTGTTTTGTCCCATGAATTGGGATTCAGGTGTGAGCCACCACACCCAGACAGAATGTAAATTTTCAACTTCCAAGAGCTCATTCTTCTTCTTCTTCTTCTTTTTTTTTTTTTTTGCACCCAACCTTAAATACCTACCAGCATGGATTAAAATGTAAAACAAATAGAATGAGATACATCCATGCATTGCAGTATGGCTGTCCAATCACATCAGGAATGAGAGTAACAATGTATGCAGCAAGATGGAACCTTGAACGAACATGAGTGCAGAAGCCAGATGTGAAAAGGTATACACTAAATGATTCTGCTTATATAAAATGTCAGGGTGGGCTGCTTTAGAGATATAGAAAGGAGTTGGTAGTTGCCAGGGATGCCGGATGGGGGAGTATATGCATATTAATAGGCACAGGGTTTCCTGGGGAGGGTCATAAGAATTTACTAGAATTAGTGGTGATAGGTGCAGAGCTTTGTGAATCCTCTAAATTGTGTGTGATCATAGAATGAATTTTATGCAGTCTGAGCTAGTCCCTAATTTTAAAAAAGCATCCCATGCTCTTATTTTGTGGCCATAATATCTCCTTGGAGGATGTCACCTATGGTGGCCGCCACACCTTTCATCATAATGTTTGATTTCTTCACATCATTTTTTAATTCATTTTTACCCCTCCCCCCCTCATATTACATGCTTTCTTTTAGAATCTCGTGGTTCAAAAAAAAAAAAACAGTGGCCAAAGCCATTGGTTTGCATTTGGGGGTGGGGGAAGGCCTTGAAAGGCTGATTAAAAACCTCCCATGTGCCCAAGCAGAGCTGTGAGCTGGCAGGTGCTCTACACCCGTGTTCCTAGCATCACCAGTGCCCCCAGAGCTGCTGGTAGAAGGGGCGGGGCAGAGATCTTGTCACGTGGCCTGCAAGCGGTTGGCAGCTCTCCATTTCCCAAGCTTGCTTCATCCCCATTTGTGTTTGTGCTCCCGTCCCCAGGCATTCACTTCTTGGTCGGGGTCTCGGGGTCTCATTGCTGTGAAGAGACACCATGACCAAGGCAACTCTTATGAAAGAAAACATTGCATTGGGGCTGGCTTCCAGATTCAGAGGTTCAGTCCATTATCATCACGGTGGGAAGCATGGCGTTGTGCAGGCGGACATGGTGCTGGAGAAGGAGCTGAGGGTTCTACGTCTTGATCCACAGGCAGCAGAAGGGAGTCACACTGGGTATAGCTTGAGCATAGGACACCTCAAAGCCCACCCCCACAGTGGCACACTTCCTCCAACAAGGCCACACCTCCTAACACTGCCACTTATAGGCCAAACATTCAAACATGTCTTCCTAGCTCCCGCTGCAGCAGGCACTGGCATTTCAGGTTTACGATAAAGTTGTGTCTGCTGTCCTGACCATGATATGGTCTAGTTGCTGACCTGCAAGGGTTGAGACTGGTACTGGGAGGGCACCCGGACAGCTAGGAGCTAGGAACTGTGCCCCTGCTAGGCAGTCATTACAGTTCCAAGGCATACTTTAGTGTATCTTATGGGGGAAATGATGTGGTCCTCTCTAATCTATAGACTCAAGGGCTAGGCTGTATCCTTTGAGAATGTCAAGGGTCTATTGTACCTCTGTCGCTATGGAAACCCTTTCCCTTGTGGCAATCATGTTTGTAACATCTTCAGTGATGTGATGCACACAGATTGAAGCACAGCAGTCCCCAGATAGAAAGCCACCTTCTCCCTAACCACCGGCCACATCCTTTCATGATGTCTCTAGGGTCTCCAAAGCCTGAGTGCCTTGCTGAAAAGTGTGTCAACTCAGGAAAAGGAGAGGATGAACCTGTTGGCCTGTTAAGGTCCAGAATTACTCAAGGCTACTTGGAACTGCTTTGAAACCCACTTCTAGGACTTCTGCTTTCATGTTCACGTGTGTGTGTGTGTGTGTGTGTGTGTGTGTGTGTGTGTGTGTGTGTGTAGGCTTGGAACGGAGCTCTTAGACTGTGTGTGGGTGTTGGATAGTTCAAAAGCCATTTCTGTTTGGTTTTGAAATGCATCATAGGTTTTTTTTTTTTTTTAATCCCAACATACTTACTATGCAAATGAGTTAATATGTGTGAAGTGCTTAGAACAGCCAGGCTCATGGTAAGTGCTTTATAAGTGTTTGCTATTATTATTATTACTAAAATTGTATTTAGCTTGGGTCCGTATGAAAACAAATTTGCATTCCCTGCTTCTTTCCAACGATCTTAACAAAGAAAATGGATGCCACAGAGACCCGGAGACTAAGAAATCCTGGGTCTTTGGACTTCTTTACATAACGGATAAGACACCAGCTATCATTTGTCTGTTCTCTTGATTTACCGACACTATACCAAGAACTAATGCTGATGCCTGCAAAGGTGTCTGTGGCCTCTTTTCAGGGCGTCCTCCTGGCCACCTTTTCTGGTATGTGCAGGGAGGATAGGGCCCTCTGCTCCTCCTCTTGGGTTTCCTGCCCTGCTCACTGCTCCTCCCAGCCCTTCTTTCTCTCACCTGTAACTGTGTCCCATCCCCCCTGCCCTCTCTACCAGGCCCACCATCTCTTTCTTTTCCACCCTGGGCTAAGCACTCTTAGAGGCTGCTCTTGTTCATTTTTACAGTCAGAATACCCAGCATGGGACCTGGCATGTGTAGATATTAACAATGTTTGTTT
>LR753451.1:64073-92943 GCA_902729485.2 Mus minutoides
ACACACACACACACACACACACACACACACACACACACACACACACACACACACACACACACACACACACACACACACACACACACACACACACACACACACACACACACACACACACTACCTTCCCCTGGGCGGTGGCTCCTCTGCCCGCCCTGGTGCGGGAAGAAACAGTGTTTCCCATTGCCAGGAAAGCCCTTCTGACCCAGCTGGGGAGAGGGGCTGGAAGTGGTTCCCCAGCTCAGCATGTCAGATACCTCCACACCAGGAGGAGGCTTGTTCTGTGCAATTTCCATCTCATTTGTCTCTTCATTTGTAGCTGAAATTGGCCAATTTCATCTGGAGTGTGCCTGGACTTTCCAGCAGCCCGCACCCAACAAATGAACAACTTTAGTTGCTGTCTAGAGAGGGATTGGCAGGAGCTGGCCCAGGGTCTCCCCAGCTGGGCCTCCCATGTACGAAGGTTTGAGGAATGACACCCCTACATGTGGTCTCCACACCTGATTGTAGTCTCCACAGGGGTGAGCCAGGAGGACTAGGAAACTGAATGGCAGGGGTTTAGGGTTAAACACACTTTTCTCTGTGTTTCAGGAGAAACCAAAGCTCACAGGACAGAAGAGAGGTGGCTTGTCCCATTGAAAGTAGGCAGCACAGACCTACTGAAGGAAAGAAGTCGGATTCTATAAAGTCGGATTCAGGTAAAGTTAAGAACAGGTAAGATAAATCTGTGTGGCCAGGCTCCAAATTCACTTCCCTTGTTAAGAAACATAAGGGAACAGGGTGGCACTGTGTGTTCTAGGCCTTGATCCAGGAGCGATAGCATGGGGGACACTGCATACTTCACGTTCATGTTAATCAAGTTCCATACTGAAAATCTGCTTGTTCTTTATGAATTCTGCCACAATAGAGCAAGGGGGGGTGGTGAGTCTCTCAGTGTTTTTCAAACCTTATTGTGCATATTATCTCATTGGAGCTTATTTGAAATACAAAGTTCTAGAGCGCTGGTCTGAACTGCAAAGTATTATTCATTTTTTTTTCATTATGTATTCACTATATGGCTACTAGATCCTTGGACTTCCATTCACAGCTGCTGCTGACCATTGTTGGGGCGCTGGACTACAGACTGTAAGTCATTATCAAACTCCCTTACTATATAGAGACTACCCATAATTTCTGTGACTCTAGAGAACCCTAATACAATGGAGAATATGCATTTATTTTTTCTGAGACAGGATTTCTCTGTATAGCCCTGGCTGTCCTGGAACTCACTCTGTAGACCAGGCTAGCTTCAAACTCAGAAATCTGCCTGCCTTTGCCTCCCAAGTGCTGGGATTAAAGGCGTGAGCCACCACCTCCCAGCGAGAATCTGCATTTTTAATGCTCCTCATCCCTAAGTATATTTTGAAGCAGGTTAGTGCACAGGCCATATAAGAGCACAGAGAACATTGGACAGCTATCTAGACAAAGGGTTTAGATTTTGCCAGGAGCCATATAAGTGGTTACATGGTGAGGGGTCCCCAGTTGCCCATGGAAGGGAAGGTCAAAGGTTGTCCAGGCTGTCAATAAAGGAAAGGCAGATGAGACATCTGACTAAGCTTGGATCAGAACAGGATGAATACTGGGGAATACAATAGGAGCCTTTTCCAGCCTTCCTGTCCCTGGCACCTCCCAGGATGACTGGGCAACCTCATCAAGTGGCCAACTGCCCAGGGAGTGCAGTCCCCAGCAGAAGGATGGCATGAGATTGTAGGGTCTGCAGAGTGGACTTCATCAGTCTGGCATTCTTCAGCATGCATCTGCAGTTCAGCAGGATGAAACTAAATCCTGAAGATGTGTGCCTGGAGGATGTGCCCCGTGCCCCTGGGGAGGGTGCAGACTAGGTAACATTTCAATAGAGAGATGCCAGGGTAGGCTGGGTGTCTGAAAGCGTGTACAAATGATGCCTGCTGAGCTGCCTTTGAAGACCTGAGAGGGCTCTGACAGAAGGAGCAGAGCCACACACAGGCATGGGACAGATTTCCACTATCAGTCCTTTACGAGACCACCATGCACTGAGCACGGCTCCGTTGCTTCACAGATGATGGCATCAAGACAGGTCACCAACCTGTTCAAAGCCACAGACATACACAGTGGGAGCTGGACTCCCGTCCATTTGGCTCAGGACTGGAATCTGTCATCTAGCCTTGCCATTTTCCTCCGTCTGTGATAGGATAGTTAAGGATTTCCCAAATGTTCACACCTTACTGTAGTTTACTAGTGTGTTACATGAAGTGGGTGCTGAGCTCTACGCAAAGATCAATCTGCAGTCAGAGAGTGGCAAACCCAGACTGTCAGTGACTGGGACCTGCCCTGAAGCACAAGGTGGATACTCCTAAGTATCATGCAGTTGTTCGTCACTGGGGATGATGGGTCTTCTCAAGATACAGCCAGCCTATCTCTCAAGTTTTAGAGACTGACTTTTCTGAGCCCCTTCTTTTCTCAGAATGACTCAGGGGACCGGGCTGAGAAAATGACCTCCATGGGGAAACAGAGGCCCAAGGAGCTTTGGTGGGGTTAAGGTTACATAGCACTATTCAGAAAACCCCAAGCCGGAAGTGAAGCCCGGATCCACCGTTTCCTTCTGCCTTTACTTCCACAGCCTTTGAGATGTCCTTTCAGGCCATGTCTTCTGCCCCGGGTGCCCTCCCATGTCATTCTTTTGAACCTTAGATGCCAAAGGTGCAGTGAGGCCACCAACCAGCGCTGGGGGGAGGAGACAGGAGAGCAGTGCACAGGCCTCAGATTCATGGCCATGGGGCGTGTCAGCACAGGGAGGGGCAGAAGATGTCATCTGCATGATACTTCTCACTAGTTAACCAGGCTTGCAGGGAGGCACATGAGAAGCTGCCGGTTCTGGGGTCTTCTGCCGTAACTGCGCTGATTCAATGTTCAAAGTCTTCGAACAAGGGCAGCTTGGGCATGCATGTGGTTATTGTTCCCTCGTTCCTTCTTAGCAAACATTTTGAGCCAAATGCGGTTTTTCCCCAGCTGCCCACTTTACACTGGGAAACGCACCCTGCCTTCTCCGCCTCGGCGCTAATTAGACCAGTGACTGGGGGCTCTCCTGTCAACACAGCACGCTTCCGCATAGGTGGACATTCTGCTTTATCCTACAAGCTGTTTGTAATGTCTGTTCCTGTTCTCCATTCTTTGCACCCTGCCTTCTATCACCTCCCTAATGGAAAGGCAGGACACAGCCCCCACAGGCTAGCATTCATCTTCCCAGCCTGACCCTTGGGAAGGCTATTAAACTGCTGTTGCCAGATATAGGCGGAGAGGGGAAAAAAATGAAAACCGTGCTCAGGGGAGCAGCGGAGGGCAGAGGGACTCAGAGTCTGTGTCATCCATAAGTCAGGCCAAGGAGAAACAAGGTGAGGTTTTAAGGGAGAGATATCTCCCAACCAGCAAGGCCAGGGGGAATGGCCAGACTCTGCAGGAGGGTGAGGTCACTACTGTTCCATATCAATTAAAACATTAGAAAGCATCCCCTCCCAAAGCATTGCAGAAGAAAATACGGAGGCTGGTAGATTGGCCCTATAGAGATATATGGTTCCAGCTCATCCTTCTTCCTCTGGCTGCTGCCCTACCCGCTGCGCAGCCCGATGGAACACACTCGGCTGTGCACCATCTGCACTGTAGATGCTGGCAGGTGTGGTCTCTGCTGTCCTTTATGCCCTCTCTGCCAGCCTGCCCCTTCCACCTACCTTCCCTATGGCGTACAGGGAAAGAGCTTTTAAACCATCCATCCTCATCCCTTCCCACCCCAGGAAACTCAATTGCTTACTCTCCTTCCTCTGCCTTTAAGAGGAACAAAGTGTCCCCCTTGGTCGCCACTCCTATCCACAGATTCCCTCCTGCTTAAACCTCCTTGGTTTGCTTTTGGAGCTCCAGGCTCTTCTTTGTTTATCCTCATTTCCCCAGCCCCCAACCTCGGGGAGCTCCAGGCATCAGTTAGCAGGCTAAGAACCCTGATTCCTGGCTCCTAGCTTCGTGCCTCCCTTGAACTCTGTTCTTTCTGGGCTCAACCTCTGCCCACCCGAGGCCCATTCTCCTCTTTTACAGGCTCTCCTTACAACCACTTGTAATCTCTTACTGCCAGAGTTGGCCCAGCAGCCATCCTTCACACAGATTTTTTTTCCTTCCCGTTCTGTTCCCTCAAGCACCAAATTCTACTTGTGTTTTTAGATATTCTACTTATGTATCCTAAATCAGATATGCTACCCCTCTGCTCTTGCGGTGGCCTCACTTCCTAAGAGTCCATTCTATGTCCCCAATTACAAGTCTATCTGCTTTGGTCAGCTTTCCGCTACTATAACAAAATACATGTGATACCTTAAGTTACAAAGAGGAAAGGTTCATTGAACACACAGTTTGGGAGGAGTCGGTCGTGACTGATTGGTCCTGTTGGTTTGGGTCACTGGTAAGGAAGTATGTCATGTTGGGGAGCATGTGGTGAAACTGTTCACCTCACGGCAGAGATAGGAAAAGAGAAAGAGACAGTGATTCCTACAATCCTTCCCTTTTGAGGACACACCCCAGTGGCCTAAACCTCCCATCAGCACCACTCCGGGGAATACACCTCTAACACACTGCCCTTTGGGAGCCCCTCCTCAAGGCATCATACCATCTCTTTGGTGACCCAATGGCAGAGTGCTCATATGTTCCAGGGCCTGAGGACACAGTTCCAAATGGACACCAGGAGGCCACAATTACCATCGAGTCTCATTTTAAACTGTTTGTAAAATAAACATCTCAGCAGACGGTGCTTGCTCTCCTCCAATGTTTTCCCCCCGAGTTTGTGTGTCCCTGGGGCACCACTGCTGAAGAGGAAGTGATGAGAACTGTTCTCCAGTGCCCAGCATGAGCTCGGCAGACAGGAGACGCCTCCAGGATCCTGCTCAAAACAGAATCCTGTATATCTCTTCCATATACAACTATGGGCACTGGAGCCTTGGCAACGAGGTAGGTCCAATACTCAGAACCACTTCTAGGGGGAGTTTAAGCCATTGGTTCTTCCTTGAACCCAGTTATACCTGTGGCCCTTGCTTGGTAAGGCCTTGGTTGGGCCAAACCATAGGTTTTCTTCAAGGCCATATACCCATTTCCACATGCTCCCCGTATCACTCCTACCATGGATCCCAGTATCCTTAGTGTGCCTACAGGCAGCGATTGGTTCTCATCACCCTACCAAAGAGAGGGAGGCAGGAGGAGCTCAACAAGACGTCTTCTGGGTGTTGTACCCACGGCAGGGCTGGTCCACCTTGTGGCTCCTTTCCAGTCACTTAATGCCTTCTGGCACTGCACACCTCAGGTTGAGGACTAAGAGCTTCACAAATCCTCAGTAATCAAACCTCCTGGGGCCCCTGCTGAGTGGTAATGACTTGTCACCCCTTTCAGGAGCAAAAACACCCAGGCAGATTTTCCAGCTTTTCAGTGGGCATGTTCAGGACCCAACAGACTGATTTTATAGGCAGAACCTGTACACCCTGACTCAGGACCACTCAACCTGACCCAGGATCTGACATCTTGACCCAGCACTTCCCGGGAAGGCAACCGTGACAAGGATCAGGGGCTGCAAAGGTTGCTCCACATTTTGATTAATGGAGCAACCTGCAAATTAGATACAAACTACCATGCAAATATGGAAATTACAAGACAACCAATATTTTTGGGTATTTTAGGCAATAAAATGGCAGACCTGTCTGTGATAAACATTTACAGTCCCAATTTTACTTTCATTCCAAGTAAAATGGGAAGTGTGGATGTCTGGCACAATATTGAGAAGACCCAGTCTTGTCCTGCAAATGGTGGCACTCAGGGCAAGCTGTATGTGACTCGCACTCATGTAAACACAGGCGCATCTCATGGGCAAGCATTTCCTGAGGGCCTACTCTGTGTAGAACAACTTTCCAGGTGCTAGAGCATGCAGTGTCCTCGTGCAGCAGAGCTGAGTTCGTTTTCTCTCATTTAATATTTGCTAAATGCCGTTTGCCTCTCATGGGACCCTGAGCACGTTAGTCTCCTCACTTGTAAAACCGAGTGGAACATTTATCTCTTGCTGGCTGAACGGTTCAACAAACGGTAGCACATCCAACCCTCTCTTGGAATACTACTCAGCAACAAAGACAGACAGATGATCGATGTTGGCCCTGACTTGATGGACCTGAAGGAGAGTATGCTAAGTGCAAGGGGGAAAAAACTAACAGTAAAAGATTACAGCCTGTACGATTCATCTTATGGAACATCTATAACATCTGGACATCCTATAAACTGTAATGACAGAACAGAACATCTGGATATCATGTAACTAGTGGCAACAGATTGGCGGGGTGCACTGCTATAAAGGGACAGCAGAGCAGAGTCCTGAGCCTCTAGTTAACTATGTACATTACTCAGTAACGTGAGATAGGCTCATTGCACAGCTCAGGCTAGCCTGGAACTCTATGTAACATATAGGCTAGCTGTGAGTGCTGGGATTACAGACATGTTCACCGTGCCTAGCTTCTGTTCAGTATCTTGATTTTTGTTGTAGTTACACAAAGCTACACATACACACACACATACACACGAACATGAAATATGGATAAGGGTCACACCAAGTCAGTTTCCTGGTTTCCTTCCTTCCTTCCTTCCTTCCTTCCTTCCTTCCTTCCTTCCTTCCTTCCTTCCTTCCTTCCTTCCTTCCTCCACCCAACCCCAAGACAGGATTTCTTCATTAAGTTCTGGCTGTTCTGGAACTTGCTCTGTAGACCAGGCTGGCCTTGAACTCAGAGATCTGGCTGCCTTTACCATCAAAGGTATGTGCCACCATGCCCGGCTTAGTTTCCTGGCTTTAATATGTCAGTGTAATTAAGCAGAATTTTAAATGCAGGGAAGCCAGGATGCAGGGTCCTTAGGACTTCCCTGTACATTTCTTCCCTGTACATTCTTCGTACCTCCAGTGGATCTATACTTGGTTTAAAATAAAAAGCTGCTTTAAAATTCAGTGCATCTAGTCCACAGCAAGTGTTCAATACGTGTTATTTTATTGCTACCGTGGAACGCCAGCACAGGAGTACTCCTGTGAATAAAACTCAGGCTCTGTTGTTAAGGAACTTCTGACCCAACAGAAGCAAGAGACCAGCAAAGAAGGGCATTTTGTCCACGGTGCAGAGTGTGCTCAGTATGTGGGAGGGATTTCCTGGAAGGCATGTCAGTAGACATGCATGCTGAGGTGTGGGGAAGAACCAGCCAGGAGGGGACCCTAGGAAGGTCCCCAGGGTCTGAGATGTGGAGCAGCAAGGGGTGGCTGGGAGAGCAGGGCAGCTGGCTCAAGGCGGTGAAGGCTGAGGAGAGGCTGGTAGCTTGGGAGAGCATGACTCTTGTGAGGAGCCACTGTCCTCTGTTAGCTTCCATGTCTTTGTTCTTCACTATGGGCTCTCTGGGAACTTCTGCTTCTGGATGGGACATGGTCCCCAGCCTGGGGTGAAGGTTCTGAGGATCTCTGAGAAAAGTGCAAGGCTGGCTGTCCTCAACTGTAGGTTGTACCTCAGGTCCTGTCTTCCACCCCACGGGGGTTTGGGTTTGGTGGGACTCCTCCGTCTTTTGCTATGGGACATCTTGAGCATACGACAGCCTTTTTCTCACAAGCAAAGCCATGTAGCAGCAGGGATAGCATTGGAGTCGGACCCCAAACACCAGGCCCAGATTCAAACTCTGCTTGATCAGCCACGGGACTGCACGTGAGCCACCAAACCCTGCTCTGCAGCTTTTCCCACAGTGCAGCAGGCAAACACCACACAGGCTCCAGCTTCCTCACAGTAGCACAAAGACAATGCAATTGAACATCAGAGTGCTTGTAAAGGTCCTGTAGGTTAGGTTGCAAAGAGAAGCTCCAATGTTAGATGTGAAAGGGTTCTCGAGGTGGGGAGTGGCCTTTGCTAGAGACCGTGGCTCCCCTTAAACCTGGGCTGGGTTTGAAGCTGGTGGAAGGGAGAGAAGAGAGGTGCTGGGAGTACTCAGAGGCCACTGACAAGATCTAGCCATTGGGTCTACCAATGCCACACTCAAGAGTCAGACTTTCCTCTTGCTTAGGAATTTAAAAAAAATTAATTTATTTCTTTTATTATTTTTTGTGTGTATGTGTGGTTGGCTTGCATTTATGCATGCACACTATATGCGGCCTGGTGCCTGTGAGGTCAGAAGAGGGAATTGGGTCCCCTTGGACTAGAGTTACAGACAGTTATGAGTTGCCATGTGGGTGTGAGGAATTGGACCTCGGTCCTCTGCAAGAGCAGCCAGTGCCCTTAACTGCTGAGCCAACTCTCCAGCCCTGCTTGATTTTTTGCTATGATATTCTTTTAGTGTTTAAAATTATTTTCTTAATGAATTCATTCTTTAATATTTTTTATTCATTTTTTTTCTGGTTCTCTCTGCCCTTTTGCTTTTATGAAGCGGAATCTTACTATGTAGCTCAGGCTGGACCAAAACTTGTGATCCTCCCGTTTCTACCCTCAGAGTACTAGTGTTACAAGTATGCAATTACCACACCCAGTCCTCACTTGAGATTTCGAGAGATCTCCCTGTATGACCCAGGTTGGCCTTGGATTTGACATTCTGCTGATAGCTCCCTAGTGTTGGGGTTACAGGTATGAGCCACCATACTTAACCTTAATATTGGTGAATACCTAATTCATGCCAGGTACCAGTGATACAAAGGGACTAAACTGAAGGGTCTCTACCTTCATGGCGACACAGCCTAGTGAAGGAGAAAAGCATGTATTTGCAAAGTTCTCATTGACGTGATTAGCTATTGAAATGCATGTTGTGGGACTCAAGAGATGGCTCAGAGGTTAAGGGTACTTGCTGCTCTTCCAGAGGATCCAAGTTTGGTTCCCAGAACTCCTGTCAAACAGTGCACAACATCCTGTAACTCCAAGGGATCCAACCCCTCCCTGGCCTCTGCTGGCACCTGCACACATGGGGTACACACACATACAGACACGCACATAAAAATAAGAAGAAGCCTTTTGTAAAAAGGATGTGCAAGGTATGGTATTGGACACTTTTGATCCCAGGACTCAGAAGGCAGAGGCAGGTGGATCTCTGAGAATCCCAGGTCAGCTAAGACACACAGGGGGACTCTGTTTCAAAACAAACAAACAAACAAACAAACAAGCAAACAAACAACAAACAGTTGTAAAAAGGAAACACATGGGATACTGTGAGTGTTCACCAGGGGTGTGAGGAGGTGAGGGTCCATTTTCTAGAAAGGCAATTGAAGCTTATACCTGAATTTCAAGACAAGTATAGGATCAGAGTAGCAAAGGGACAGGGGACAGAAGACAGGGAGGCCATGAGGACATAAAAGATGTGCAGGCTTAGAACTGGGGCTGGGGCTGTCCATAAAGAGCCTGCCTCACCAGAACCAGGACTTGAGTTTGGTTTGCAGCACCCGAGTTTTACCAAAACAAATCCTGGCAGGGCAGTGTGTACATGTAGTTCTGAGGTTGGGGAGGGAGAGAACCCTGGGGTTCCTGGCTAGACAGCCTAGTCTACTTCAGGAGTTCTAGGCCAGTGAAAAATCCTCTCTCTAAAATAAGGCAGTTCTTGAGGAACATAAAGACATCTGAGGTTGTTCCCCGGCCTCCACATGTGCCCCTGTACACACCTGACCCTGCACTCTCTCTTTCTCTCACACGCATGCACAGGCACACATGCATACATGCATACACACACATGCATGCACACACATGCTTGTACACACACAAAGAAGCATATGCCGAGAGCTCAGAGCTCGAGAGTGCGCTTTGGGGCAGGCCTGGGGCAGGTCCCACATGAGGCTATTTCCGGGCCATTCCAAAGAGCACTGGGATGCCCTTAAGAGTGCTGAGGCTATGTCAGAATGTGCCCACATTAGCTCTGTATTCAAAACGTCACTAGACCAGTGACTGATAGGAAAGACTGGAGATACAAGGTGGGCCCAGTCAGGGAGAAGGTGATCCCAGCAGCTGGAGTCAGAGATGCAGCCTGGACTGATGTGCAGCTGTGGAGGAAGGTCAGTTAAGTGGCTACACAAGGGGAGATGGGACCTGGCCACATACTGGACCTAGGTAGGAAAAGAAAAATGGTCAGCACATCCTAGCCCATGGCTTGCAGAACAAGTGATGAGGTGGTACTGTTCACAAAATCAAGTCACGGCAGGCAGGGGTGGAAAGGGCTTGGAGAGATAGGAAAAGCAGGACTCTGGCTGAGATATGCCAATGTCGAGTTTCCTGGTGTATCCTCAGCATGTGGCTATGAGGCTACAGAGCTAAGATGGAAAGACAGACAGACTAGAGATTTGGGTGTCATCTGCATGTGGATGATAAGGGGAGCTCTTCCTGTGAAGTCATGACCTGGAGACAGGATCCTCCGTCTGGAAACAGTACCGCCAACAGAGGGACGACAGGGAAGGCTAACATTTAAAGATGGAGAGGAGACGCATGAGTCAGCAAAGACGACCTGGGAGTAACCAGAAAAGCCAGGGATGTGGGGTCAGAGAAGCCCAGAGAGGGAAGAGCCAGGAGTGAGGGGGAAGTGCGTTCACAAAAGGGGCCTGTTACCCCCCCCCCCAGCTTGAGCAGAATGGAGAGCTGCTTCCCAGGGCCGGGGGAGGAAGCCATACCGGAGTGGGGCTGAGGAAGGTGTGGGCGGTGTGAAGTAGAGCACACTGGTGGCGCCAAGTCTCTCAAGACACTTGGCTGGAGAGGATGAAGATGGGGGCAGGGCAGCAACTGGGCTTGAGGGAGGACTGTGATGTTGTTTTTGTTTTCCCTGAAGCCATGAGAGAAACTACTGGAGGGCTGCAGGAAGGTTCTAGAACCCATCCGTGGGCTGAGGTGGCACCTGTGTGACCTTGGCTGAAACAAGAGGGAGTCGAGGAGGATGGTGAGAGGCCATGTGCCAGAGGGCTTTGGGAGGGACAGGCTGGGAAGTTCTGCCTGAAGACAGCTATTTCTCCACGAAGTGGGAGGTGAGGTCCTCGGCTGAGATCACTGGTGGAGGCGGAGGTTTGGGGAGGAGGGTGTGAAACAGTCATCGGAGACTCAGCGGGGAGGACCAGGGAATGTGAGAGGAATACCAGGCACTTTTGAAGAACAAGTTGCGTTGGTGATGGTGAGCTTGTAGATGTCCCCATCTGCCTCTGTGTGTGTGTGTCTGTGTATGCGTGTGTGGGCACGTGTGCGTGTGTGTCCCCAGGAGTTTTGATCTCAGGTAAAGGCAGCAGAAAGAGCGATTGATCCAGAACTGGGATTTGGGGGGGGGTGCAGGGGACGATAAAGAGAAAGAGGGTCAAGATAGCTTGGATATTGGCAGAAGGACCCTTAACACAGACCTTGGAATCTGTATGGAATCAGAGCAGCGAATGGAAAGGGTCCGGTGGACCCATGGTCCTAAGCTAAGGTTCAGGAACGGTGCCGTGAGGGTCCTTGGCCGAGCAAGCTGGGAGAGCAGAAGGTGGTCATCAGAGAGATGGATGTTCCTCTAGGTGACTGCAGGTGATGGTCCTGATGGGGAGGAGCCACTGAAGGGCTGCTGGGCCCCAGGTAGAATGTACTGTCCAGAGTCATTGATCTTACCAGGTGACTTACAGGCTTCGAATGAGGTGGTTACAAAGGTGAGGGTCACTGTGGGGGGGGGATGGGCTAGAGGGTAGGTATGGGGGAGGGGAAAGGGGAACTATGGGCAGGCGCCAAAGGCCTTATGTACTTGATAAGGAGAGTGGCTAGCAAATAGGCAGGGAGGGTCAGTGTGACTTAGAGGAATGGCTTCCCCTTGCATCTGACTTTCCTTGGGAACTAGCTCAGGAAAATGGAGAAAATCAGGAAGAGCAGGCAACAGATGCAGCACAAGGCCCGAGTTAGAAGCTTTATGTCCAGTTCCCGCAGCGCTAAACACATGGTGTGACCTCAGGCAAGTCATTTCCCTTCCGTGCAGCTGAACTTTCTCATAAATAAAAGTAGGTCTCAGGAAGTAGCTGAGGTCTGGCTTCCAGCCCAGGTTTAGAAGTGATAGTATGATGTGTTCGGATAGTGATCCCATAGTTCCTGGGTCAGCAGGAATATTCCTAAACATTGTCAGCAGGATATGAGCTACAGTGTGAACCCAACTGGTGAGCCAGTCCCCGGGGCCCAGCATCCCTGCCATTACACCGGCGTCTCCACTGCACCTTCTCAGAGGTGGCTGTAGGCGGGCTCATGAAAGAACAGACAATTGCTACAGGCAGAAGCCCATCTGCTGGCACAGAGGAAGCCAAGTGTCCTAGCTCCCCTTGTTCTCCTATATTCTGTTCTTGCCGCAAAGGAACTATGACATGCTCATCTGACGAGGAGAGAGCTCCTCTTTTAGCTGGTGGCTGGGGTGGTCCTTGGTGGCCCTTGGCAGCTTCAGAAGTTCTTCAAGGTAGCAGAATGGTCACCGCTCAGCTCCTTAACCCTAAGCCCTTCTCCTCCTCAAGTCAGCCCTGACGCTCACCCTTTCTCCGAGTTGGGCAGCATTCTCTCCCTGCACTGCTTAGAGCCTTCTCAAGGCAGGTCTTCGTCTAGGAGTCAGCCACTTCTCAGGGAGCCACATCAGGACCACGTCCAGGGTGCCAGAATTCTGAGAGATGCTCGAAGGATGCACAAGTAGGCTAGTCCGACACCAACACACCAGGAAAAAAAAAAACCCTGCATCTGGCTGGGTGCTTGTACTCAGTAGTAAATGTTCAATAAACATTTGCTGAATAAATGAAGACATTTCAAATATTTAAAAGAAGAAAACCTCACCAAGCCCACCAGAATTCTACATTATCGACTGAATTACTCCTGTTTATTTGGGTAGATAATTAAGAGTCTGCTTTAAAAAAAAAAAAACATTCTCTAATATTTATCAGGGACAACTACGCATCACGAATTTTACAAATGTGAGCTGATTTTATTTTACGGCCCGGTGAGCTGGGTATGGCGATGCCACTTTAGAAATAAGAGAGCTGAGGCTTAAAGAACAGTTAAGGGCCTGTCTCAAGGCCACGGAGTAAGTAAGCAGTGGCCCCCAGCGCCTAACCTAGATTAGGAGCTAATTTTAAAGGTGAAGCTGTGTTCAGAACACTAGCTGCCTCCCACAACGTCACAACACAGTGGCATCAGGAGTGACAGGAGTGGAGGGGAAGACTGAGAAATTGTGTGAGGGGAGAAGGCAGTAGAGGCTCCCCACTGCCTCTCCCCATGGCCTTATCCTGGGGAAGCTGCACACACACACACACACACACACACACACACACACACACACGCTTCAAGCTTGGGGATCTTTGCCCAAGCAGAGTAGAAGAGTGTCTGGCTCTTGCACGCCTCTTCCTCTCTGATGGCTGGGCTGGGTACACCCTTCCCAGTACCCTCTCACACTTCATTCAGAACTACACTTCTTAGTTCTCTGAATGCTCTAGAGACCTAGAAACAAGCCAAGCCCTAGGGCCTGTGGACACTGTCCCCATGTCCCCTGAGGTCTATGACCTCCTCCTTGCCCCAGAAGGAACCCCTTGTTCCAGAGCCCAGGGGAGAGCAGGCAGGAGAGTCCCAGAAGACGTGCGTGGTCTGATCTGCTACAGTTTGAACACAGCTGTCAACTCCCCCACACCTGTTCAAGCCTGCCTGACAGGTGAGCAGCTGTGTTCCACATCTGCCTGTCCATCTGTCTCCTTTGCAGGTCTGTGGGGACAGCCGATGCTCTCCAGAAGGGAGGTCCTAGGTCTGAGGCAACACCCTCACTTGGACTACTACTCCAAAGGGACTAACCGGGGTGAGGAGGAAGGAAAACTTGTGCCTCAGTCTCCATTGGACACCCTGAACCCCTCCCCATGGCCAAGCCCCTCCCTGCCTCCAGCTTCTCCTCCTAGCTTCTCAAGCTTCTGCCTGCCAAGCTCTGCAAATTACCACACATGCCAATAAGTCATTAGAAACCAGAACGGCAAATGTAGGGTTGCCATGGAGACCAACACCAGGAACTGGCAGCCCTGGAGGCTGGCCAATGGCTCAGGTGTATTAGGGGGAGAGGCAGGAAGGCTGACCTGCCTGACGGAGGCTGAGAAGGTGTACACTGAGATGCTGCTGGCACTGCCTCTTTCCTTAACTTACCATTCCCAGGGCCTGTGTGCTGTTCACCTGCAGCTTGCTAGGACGAAGAATCCTGCACAGGCTGCGGTGGGTGGGGGAAGGTACAGGCTGTGATAGTGCCCAGCTGGCAGCCAGCCCCAGGGCAAGGAGTACTGCAGTCCTGAGCAGCCTGGGCTTGGTTCCATATGTTTTGGAAAAATGAAGGGCCCAAATGAGGGTCTAAAGGCAGGGCAAAACCCAAGCAATACTGTTCCGGGTCTTTACTTTGGCCAGGTTCTTAGCACAGCACCCTTTGTAGGTAAGTACACACACACACACACACACACACACCACATTGGTGAGTGGAAGAGAGACTTCATGGAAGCAGGCAGGATTTGACAAGATAAAAGTAAGCCCTAGGTTGGAAGCTCAACTTCTTGAACAACTCAGTGTGACTTCCAACAACGTCCCTTCTCTCTGTGCCTTGGCTTCACCGTCTGGAGGACATGGAGGAGGTACTTTAAATCTAGTGTTTCAAACTAACTTTCAGTCCTCGGGATATAAAGCAATTCCCCCAGGGTCATTGGGAGGTCAGCAGGATCTTGAGTGGAGTTCTGGTCTACCTCACTACAGTTTTGGCCTTATACTCACTACTATAACAAATTAACATGAATACTGTGTCTTACTTGAGTTTATTTATTTATTATAGGCAGAGAAGTCAGACTGGAATGGGTCTTTCCGAGTTAAAGTCAAGGCATCTAAAGGTTCATTCCTTTCTGGAGGCCCCAGGGGACAACACTTGATGCTTTTCTAGAAGTTTTCATTCCCCAGCCTAAGGCTAACAATGACTGGTCAAGTCTTTCTGAATCACACCTCTGCAGCTCTGACTTTTGTCCCCTCTTCACAGGACCCCGTGGTTACACTATACTCACCAGGATAGTGCAGGACCTCTCTTTCTTGATTTGAAGGTCGATCGGCACCTTTCATTCTATTCGCAAACCTACCATCTCTTTCCTATGTAACAACATAGTCATGGGCTCTGGGGACAAGCGAGCATAATACAAAAGGCCTCTCACTCTGCCTGCCATATACTGCAGTTTTGTTTCGAAACAAAGCAAAACATCCAATTCTAAAAGCACTGGAAAGCACAAGGCCAGATGACTTTCAGTTATAAAGTAACCAAGACCTGGGTTCCTCCTCTCATCTCCTGGGATTTCCTTTTGAGGAAACAACAGGAACTCTGGAACCTGCATGTCCAGTAGCAATGATGACAGGAAGTTGCAGGATGCACAGAGATGACTCTAGGGTCACCAGAAAAGAGGATCTAGGGAGGAATGAATGAGAACCATTCTAAAGAACCTCCTTAGCTCCACCCCAAGTTCACCTTGACATTCAGATTATCCTGCAGTGTCTGGTCTTGGTTTTCTTTCCGGATAAGGTCAGCTGTGTGTGTAAGTCAGGTGCAGGAGGCACACTGATTCAGCCGTCATGAAGCTGGGATACCAGCCTCTCTTCCACACCCTTCAAAAACCATACCCAAGATCGGAAAGCTCTGTCTTGGAACCTTCCTGTGAGCATCTTGCCAATCCTAGGGGCCATTTTCAGCACTGGCAGCTGAAACAGCTTCCTCTTTGCTCTGGGGGAGAGAGGGGAGCCTCCTCTCTCTTCCCACCTGACCTCTGTCCTTGCCTTGGCAGATACAGTCTGCCAGGGCCTGAGATCCCGTAAGGCTCTATCATACTACACAGAAAGGTGGGACGTAACTGTGGGCTGATGTCTGAAGATTTTGTTCAAATGGCTTACTCTCTTCTCAGTCCTGTTTCGTCCTCATTCTCCTTTCTACCTCTCGTGTTCCAGGGGACACTGGAAAGGGAATGCAGAAGGGGAAAGCTGTTCTCTGGAGGAGCGGCCCTGGGGGAAAAGGAGGGAAAGGAACTAACATTTATTGAGCTTCTACTTTGTAGTAGGCACTTTACACAGATTAGATCATTTAATGCAGTGGCTGAGAACCAGAGCTCTGGAGTCACAGCGATGTGGGGCTGCATTCTGGATCTGTCACTTGGCGACTGTGTGTGGCCTCCGGCAAGTGACTTAAAGCTTCCCGGCTTTGGTTTTCCTCAGCTGCAAAATGGGGGAAAATAATGTCTGCTTCCCCGCGTTCTGTGGATTAAATGAGATAAATGCAGGAAAGCCTTGGGCGCCGCAGAAGCACGCACAAGTGTTAGCTATTATTACTAACAACCCTGGGAAGTAGCTGTTATTAACCCAGACTTAACACAAGCCCAGGGTGAAGCTCGGAGAGGTTAAGCTAAAACGCCCAAGGACAAGTAGCGAGAAAATGGGGCTCTCACCCAGCTCCGGCTGACTCCACTTGCTGGAGACTGTGAGCCACAATGTCCTTGACAGCTGCAGCCTTAGACTCAGCCCTGCAGCTTTAAGGAGCAGGACCTGAGGTATAGTTTGAACCCTCCTTCTTAGCTCTTAAGGGCCCAGAACAGGAGAGGAGTGTGTGTTACTGAATAGTGGCCATTTTATCAATGTGACTCCTGGCTTTTACTCGTTGCTGAGGTCCAAGCAGAGGTGCATTTTTTTTTTTTTGCTTATACTTTGAGTAGGTGAGGGTACCCCAGTGGATTCTCTTACCCTCTGCTGCAGAGGTGAGCTACCCTCTGCTCCAATGGAGCACCCTCTACTCGGGGAAAGAAGCAGCCACTTCACTAACAGTACTGTCATGGAGTAACCTGCCAGACAGCAGCTCAGAGCCACTAAGATGCACTAGGAGAGGCTAGCTGCTGGCTAGATAGGAAAATGGAGCCATGGAGCATTTCAGAGCAAAGGGCCACAGATACCAAATGGACTAAGGACATCTGTGGATTGCTCAGAGGGATTCTGAGAACAAAACAGAAAGCACCTGGATCTGGGAAAGAGGCAAAAACCCTGGAGGATACCAGGAGAAACAGAGGATACAGGGAAGGGACAGGGACACCCCAACTCGTTCCCTACTTCCCTGCCCTGGCACAGAGCTTGCTGACGTGCTCCCATCCCTAATGGGACCTCTGGTCCTCCCCTCCTGCTTGACCACCCTCTAACCCCTCCAGGTATAGATCCATCCCCCTGCAGAGTGGAACTCCACTTTGTTCTCCAGGCCCCGATCTGCTGCACCTCCAGGGGAAGCGTTCCCTGTGTACTCCCACACAAAGCGCACAGTTCTGATAACATTTATAGTCTAAATCACACAGTTTAGCACTTGGTTTTAAATACTGTCTGATATTATTCCCTCGTTATTTCAGAGTATGAGTTCTGCCTCCCCAACTTATCTGAGCATCTCCTTACCGGCAGCGACTAGGGCTTACACGTTTTCGCACCCATACCCCAGCCCCGCAGACCAAGTGCCACAAACCGGTGGGCACATACTGATTGACCAAAATAGTCTTGATGGCAGGAGAAAGCCAGGACGGATGGCCCAACCTCGGGGTTTCAAAAATCCAAATCCTGAGAGGTCTCTATCTCACCCAGAGAAGCCAAAGCCCTCAACTAGAACCCTGGCTCCAGTCGGGCTTTTTGGGTATTCCCCAGCCTCAGCTTCTTCCTTTCTCAGCACCACATTCTCATTGGCCTCTCCTTTGCCTCTCTCCAGCATGCCAGGCCCTATCCTGCCTCCCAGCTGTCACACCAGCTATTCTATTCCTTTGCCCAACACACATTTCACGTTGTCTAGTCACCTGTGGCCACCCTGAACGACCCTCCCCCACGACGCCCCCCCCCTTTTCCCCCCCAGGCCTCTCATCATCCGTCTATTTCTTTCTCTGGCTATATCTTTCTCTGGAACATTTTATACTCTCTAATATGCCGGGTTGCTTTCTAAGTTTACTTTGCTGTATCCCCAGATGGCAAAATAAAAGCTCCTTAAGGGCAGAGCTCTCCATTACTCCCTGCTGTCTGGTACTCCTGGGGCAGACACTGAGGCTTGATAAACACTGGCTAATGAAGAGGCGCACCACCCACCCTGTTTATGAAGGCAGAGGCATGGCAGTGCAGAGATAGGCTGTGGGTGGAGCCATTCCACAGATCCCGTGGGGTGTGGGAGTCCATACCCCTCCTTGCCTGGGCCATCCTGAACATCAGGTCGAATGGTGGCCTTTCTCCTTTCCCCTTCCTGTGGCACAGCTTTTACTTCTGCTCCACCTTAAGGACATCGGGGACTTTTGTCTTTCCCCAGCATGACCTTTTTGCCCCTACCCTGCATACTCAAGTGCAGTGCTTTGCAGACATAAACCTTCCTTGCTGTTATTCTTGAAGCTTCCCGGAAGGATCAGATAAGACAGCCCCACTTCTCCTGGGGGACCCAAGCTGGCTGCTTCACAACCATCGCCCCCTCCTACCTCATGTTTTCTCTGAAGGAGCTGCCTCAAGAGAGGCTTGTAAACAGAGCCGGCTGCACTGACTCTTCCCAGCACACTAAGCCTGCTGCGTTAGCAGCAGCTCACTGAAGGCCCCTACATGGCCTGCCTGTCTCCTTTCACCTTCGACCATTGTGTTCTGTTCTCCCCTCCTCCAGAGAGCCACACTTTGGTTGGGCCCTCTCCTGTGTCCATGGGCACTGAGCCAGGGTCAGCTTCTTGGAGGCCCTGGAGGCTCTGACCGAGACAGAAAGAAGCAGTGTTAGATCTTGTGTTTTGTTTTGTTTTGTTTTGAGACAGGATCTCACTGCGTAGCTCTGGCTGTCCTAGAAATCTCTGTAGACCAGGCTGGCCTCAAACTCAGAGAGCTGTGTCCCTCTGCCTCCTGAGTGAAAGAAGTGCACCACCGAGGCCTGAACTATCAGATCCTGGGGGTGGCATCCACGTGGCTCATTGTCAGAGTGCTTACTTAGCATATGAAAGATTGTAGGATGGAATTCCTAGTACCACCAAGGAACAAACAACAAAAACAGGTTAATGGTGTTGAATATCACAACCTGTGGGAGATAGAAGAAAGGGTCGGAGAGACTTTGAAGTTCTCTTTAGAGGGAAAGGTGACCACTGGCTTGGACAGGGCAGGCATGAGGACCTTGTTCCTGTAGGAAGAAGTTAGCAAAGGGAGCAGGCTACATGACTCAGGGTACCTCTAGGCCAATAATGGTGAAGTCCTGGGGGTGGTCAAGGGGCTGGAATGCTGAAGTCAGAAAAGGGTTCAATCCCTCCCTCTTTTCATGTCAACTTCAGCAAGCCCAAGCCTCAATTGTTCTGTGTTTCAATTAGGGACAGGAAAGCCGCCCAGCTAATAGGGGTATTTAGGGTCTAGTTGGGCAAGCACTTTGCACAGCGCCTGGCACACAGTGCTCAATAGATGCGAGGTGCTGTACTGTGTGTCACGACAAGTTGAAAGGTGGAAGCTGAGAAGCCATTTTGCCCCAGGAACTCTCTGCATGCTCTCCATGTCGGAACTTGCTTCAAGTCCATCAAACGCTGAACAGCAGGGAAGATGTGGGTGGAAGAAACACGCGGAGACAAACTGAATTCTAAAGCAGACCTGGTTAAACTCACCTCCTACAAGGCAGCTCTCTAAGGCCAAAGCATCTCCCAGGTCCCCAGAAAGTACCAGAAGCCAGAGTACAAGGCCTTGGGTAGAGCAGAATCTGGACACTGATGGCTTAGACATGGGTGGGGAGTCAAGGTCACACAAGCAAACCCAGCAGGGCTGCACCAGGGCCCCTGCTTAGAAGCTCACTCTTTTAGACCAAAGGATGTGGGGCTGTTCTGGGCAGCTAGCCAGCCCCACTAGAAGCTCAGCTCCTAGCACCAGGAACAAAAAGGCTGAAGAGGGCCACTAAGTGGTGTTAGTGATGTCCATAAAGGACAACACATACACTCCTTGGTGCCTTTTCATATACAACTCCTGTGCCCCAGATACCTTCAGCACCACTGTCCCAAGGCTCTCCACTTCTGCTACCTGGCCCCCTTTCTGGCCTTGTCCTAAATATCAACTGCTTCAGCAAGTCTTTTCTAGTGTAAAGACACGAGAACCTTCTTCTATTTAGCCCTAGACTATATAGCACTGATTCCCTGCTAATAATAACAACTTATATAGAACTTACTATATTCCAGACACTCCTCTGGACTCTTTGACCTGTGCTCGCTCCTCTTATGAAGTAGGTGCTATAATCATACCAGTTATATATAGATAGATAAACTGAGGCTCAGAGACGGTAGATGAGTTTCCCAGCGTCTCCCAGCAACAAGTGGGGCAGCCTAGGTAGAACTTGGGTAGGTGGCTCCAGAATCTTTACCCTTACTGTGAGCTCCCCGAGGGCAGAGACAATGGCTGATTCAGCTGTTTGTGCACAGAGTAGGTGCTTTAGGGAAGATGAGTTGACTGAATAAGTCCAAATGAGAGAAACTCCATGCCTTCCCATAGCCTAGAGACAGCTACACTATTCAGGAAATCTAAGACACAGTCTCCTTTCTGGTCTGGCCTCTCTTAGAGAACAGTCACACACTTCTGCAGCAGGACCTGTCTTGCTGTGGCTATTTTTCTTCCTGAGCCCCTGTGTTTTCAAGTCATCCTCTATCACTGTCTTCTTCCTGTTTGTGTCCCCATAGCCTGTCCCCTTTCCACCTTCCATCACTGACCTTGTCCCGGCCTGCAGTCTTTGCAGGCACCCAAGCTACCCACTCCCATTCTCTATCTCTGGGCTGTTGTGGCAATGAAGGCTTAGCCGAGGAGACCAAGAACAGGAGCGACACAGACTCAGGAGGCAGACCACCGATGAAGCTCCAACACTGGCCTCAGATAAACACAGCAATGACCTCCTCACTCTTCACCCCGATAAAGGTGGAGACGGAGGGCGAGTGCCTGCTACCTACTTCTGTAAGTCAGAAGGATTCTCTGCCCTCCCTGTGTCCTCTGCAATGCCCTCACTCCTATATAGGAAGCCTTCCTGGATCACATGAGGAGGTTTATTCATGCAACCATTCAGCAAATATAGTCTGTATTCTAAGTGGAGAGACAAGACACACTCCTGAAAAGCTAGGGCGAATGTGGGCTCCGTTGCAACTGTAGAATTTAGCAGATGTCGTCGTAAGTATCATAAGAGGCAACTGAACTGCAGCAGTGGTTTCAGAGACCATGGAGCGCCAAGTGGTCCATTGTCTCTAGGGCCCAGACTCCCCAGCTAGAAAGCAGAGACTAGGATGCAGCCCTTTAGGAAGACTGAATACGATGATTTCTGTAAAGCTCTTCACATAGCCTAGTGCAGAGCAGCTGCTCCGTAGGCTGTCTTTAATTCCTTGCTTGTGCAAACCACTGACTTCTGCACAGTCCTGGCCTCCGTGATAGATGATGATATACAAACCACTTCATATCCTTCCAGGTTAGAAAGGACTTAATGATACATCGTATATAGGAAGCGATGGAGATACATTGTATCTAGGAAGCGATAGAGATGGAATGTTAAGGGCCATTCTGTGATTATGATGCTAATTTTCTGGGGTTATTAATACTCCTCATCTCCCTCCACCACACCTTTGAAAGAAACTGGTGGGCATGGAACTAAATAAATATCAAGTTCAAATACAAGTTCAGTTCTGCCTGCAACGTCTATTACTTGTATTCTCCACGCTTAAAACAGTCACATAGTAGGTTTTAATAAGTGGTTGTTGGACATATAAGTTTCACTCCTTCCCTTCAAATAAAAGAAACAAGGGGGTAGAGAGGAGGAGGAGGAGCAAGTGAGTGAATGACAGGGCAAAGGGGATACCAGGAAACAAGGAAAATTCAGGCGCCAGACCTCTCAGCCTGGTCCTCTCTGTAAAGGGGATGCGCCAGGGACAGTGGTACATGTGCGCCCACTGCCAAGAGGTGAGGAAGCCATTGTGTGCCTGACTTGTGGTTTAAGCTGCATTTTACTGAAAGGCAAAGGCGGAGGTAGAAACTTGGAGGAGAGGAAGGAAGGTAAACTTGGAGGGTGGTCGGGAGAGGATGAACAGTATAGTGTGAGAGCAGAGGGAGAGGGAGAGGGAGAGGTGCTTCAGGAGGAGGGAAGAGGAAAGGAGGGACAAGAAAAGGGGGAGACATGGGCAGTTAGGAAGTATTCCGCTGGCTTAGCTTGGCTCAGTGAGGCCCACATCTCTGAGTTCTTATTGCCATTCCATGTCTCCCTGAGGGTAAGCTCTGGCAGGAGATCTGGTTTTGGGGGGTGCTTCTAGGTGCCAGACCCTGGGAATGTTAAGATCCCTGAGGTGCCGGAGAGTTCTTCAACTCGACCCTTTCCAAATAACATTCTGCCCTCGGCCCCAGGCCCCCTAAACAGGCAGCAGGCAACATCTGAGGCAGTTCAGGGAAGGAAGAAGGCCAGAGAGGCACAGACCCGGAGCGATGCTTCTCCCTTCCGCTTCTTCACAATGTCTCCTGGCCAGGAAAGTGGGTCAAGCCACCACAAGGTAGGTAGAAGACCCATTGGCCAGGGAGCCTTCGCATTGTGCACATAGCCCTGGTCCTCCCTGCTCTTTGGAGGACTGTTCAAGGAGCCCAGCGGCCACTGACAGAAGGTTGCTGGCTTCTCCCTCAGAAAGAGAATACTGTCCAGAGTGATGTCAAGGCGAGGCACATGAAGCCTGTCAATCATTCTGGATAAGTAAGGACGTGTAGATTTTTGCTCCTGGGCCCCCTTGATAATGGTGAGGACGCTGGCAAAAGGCCACTCCTGTTGTCCTGACCTGGCTGCTCTCTCCAGTGCCCTCCTGCCTCCTGGGGTCTTCAAGCAGACGGCAGCCAGTCCATCTCTGGCAACCAGCGGCAACCAGCGCTGTGCCCAGCCCACCCTCCTCCAAGCCCTGCCAGTCGCCCAATTAGAAGCTGCGTTGGCTTCAACAGATGGGAGCTGCGGCAGCCTGAGGAACAGAGCACAAAGCCCAGCTGACATTTTCCTTCCTGTTCATTTGGTGGGGGAGGAAGGGCAGGGGCAGCCGGGAGCATTGCAACACCCCGCTAGGGCCCACTCCCGGGGTCCAGTTCTCTCCTTCAGCGGCTCAGTTTGGCTGCCTCACCCCGCCGCTCGTGGATCTTGGCTGGCTGGGCAGTCTGCGCCCGCACAACCCTGTCATGCCAGCAGGACAGACGGCCCACCTGTGGCTGGCCAGCCCAGCCTGTCCCTGGCGTGATGCGGTGGCTTCAGAGCTGCTTTAAACCGCACAGCGCCCAGGCTTGGCCCGGCCGATCCCTCCCCCACCCAAAAGTCCCATCTTAGACTGCAGTCAGACCCTAGTCTCCCGCCCGGGAGGAGCCTGGCTCTCGGTGCCAGATACTTTGTACAGACCCAACCAAGGCCACCCTGTCTTTTCTGCACGGCCACCACCCGAGCTCCCAGGAAGGGAAAGTCCCCTAGGCTCTAGTGCGCTTCCATCCTGCGAGTTCTCCTCTGTCACGCCCTCTCTAACCCCGGGGCCACCTCTTTGGCTCCTCTGCATCTCCAGGGCTCCCCGCTACCCAGCAACAGTTTGAGGGGTTGGGGCCTCTCCCAGTTGGTTCAAGCCCCGACCCCCTCCCCCGCAGCTCGGGTCCAGCCAGCGCAGCGGCCACCTCCTGTGCATTCTCCAGCTCCCCTTCCATCGCCCCTCCCGGCCTTCTCCCCAAATCACCAGCTCTCCTGCAGGCATCTCGGCGACCGCCGCGGTCGCGGCCGCGCTCCCCTCCCCCACCGGGTCATCAAAGCCCGGGCCGCGGGGACAGGATCTCGGCGACCCTCAAGGCCACGCCAGCGTCCTCAGAGTCCACAGCCTCGGCCGCCAGGGAGCCGCACACTCACCGCGCGGGCGCTGTCCTATGTCTGTCACTCGCCTCCCGGCTGGGATCGCTGCTCCACGTCGCGCTGCTACCCAGGCCCGGGAGGCTCGCCGGGCGCCTTCCCCAACCTGCACTTGTCCTGGGAGTGGTCGCAACGCTTAGCCTGCGAGGGCGTCAGCAGAATGACAGTGTCCCCAATCCTGCGCGCCGCGGCCGGAGGTTGGCGGCCAGGGCCGGCGCTCCCGGAGCGCCGCGCGTCTGCGGAGCACGGAGCAGGCCCGCGGCGCCCGGCGCCCCCGCCGCGCCTCCTCCCTCCTGGCTGCTCGCGCTCGTCCTCACTAGCTGCTCCACCGCGCTCCCAACCTCCCTAGCCCACTCCGGTCGCCTCCTCCCTGTCTGCTTGCCACGCCAACCCCCTCCAGTCCCGCTGCCATTTTAACTCCTGAGTGGCCAGAAGCCCCTTCCGCCACACTTGCACACATCCCAGAGGAAGGAGTTGGGTGGGGCCCGATGCTGTAGTTTGAGTGGTCCTTCTGCATCAAGACCCAAGGCTTATGGAAGAGGGGGAGAAGGGCATAGCGCTTGGGGGTCAGGAGAGAAATAAGTGGCATTACTGATGCTCCCTCCCACCCTCTTGCAAAAGCCAAGAGAACAGATGGGAAATTCAGCTTGTAGGACAGGTGGGGCTCATAGGCACCGCTTGAGGCTGTGACCACATTTTTGCACTGTACTACCCTCCCCAAGTTAACGGTGAATAGGACAGTAGCCGTGGGCGAGTTTGTCCATGGGCACTGGCGGCTCTTCTGTAGCCTTTCCAGTACTGCTTCCAGTCTCCTGGCACATGGTTAGTCTCAGAGGGATTAAGGGAGGAGCTGACAGGTCCACACAGGGACTTGGCTGCAGGGTTCTCCACCTGCAGGCTGGTCATCGTGAAGCCATGTCACTAGGAGGTAAAGCAGGACCTAGAAAATGGGTGCTGGGCTCCTGCTTGGTGGCTTAGAAAATTGGGGTCACCAGCACACATTGGGGCTTAGAAGAGTAGGTCTTCTGCTGCAGTGAAGGCTTCAGGCCCAAGTCTTTGAGAGGCTTTCAGTGTGGCCCACTCAGAATGGATACCAGAGCTAAGCTTCATAGCAGACCACACCCAATCAGAGCCTGGAAAGTCAAGATGAGAGAAGATGGGGGGGGGGCTCTAGATGTGGGGACTTCTGCAAGTCGGGGCTTCCTTAGGGGGGCCGATCTTCGTGACTGGCTTCAGCTTAGTGTCCCTAGCCAGACACAGGGCTTCTGGGTTCTGTCTATTCTAAGAATATAACCAGCAGTGACAGCCATGCCTACAGGCTTGTCGAGTGGACTTGAAGTTCTGTGCTCTGTACAGACAGAGTTGGCCCCTTAATCCTTCCAGTAAGCACATACTAAATACCAGCAGAACTACTCACCGGCCTCCACCCGCCACCCCTGCTGTGGGATATAATGGCCCTCGGGAGCTGAGAGGGACAGGGTGAAGTACTTGAAACAAATTTTAGCATTTCAAGGCAATGGAAGGTGCCATAGAAACACAGAATGAAACCGCTGGTTCTGGGCTTTGGTTATTCATGGGAAGTTTTATAGAGAAGCTGAGCTTCCAGCTGAGCCCAGCTGGACGGATAGGATTTAAACTGGCAGAGAAAATGGCGACCAGCAAGGCAGGAAAGTTGAGGCAAACAAAATAGAATAGGTTGTCTGGAAGGTGGGGGGTGGGGTGGGCGTGGGGGACCAGGCAGTGGAGGAAAGCTAGAGATGAACTAAGAGACACCAAGCCTTTTCACACAGCTCTGTATCAAGCTGACACACGTCCCCATTTAACAGCCCAGCAAATGGAAGCTGGGAGCGGGTGAAATTTGGGTCCTCATCATGGTGGCACTCTTGCACAGGTAGTATGACCTCAGTTATGCAGAGTGGGAGAGCCTGTGACCAAAGTCTAGAAACTCATCTGTGGCCCCATACACAGTGATTTAGGATGAAGAAACACCAGAGGCTGGGAGGGTGGCTGCCGTAGAGTCAGGAAGTGAAGGAGCACTGAGAAAGAAGAGCCTTTGTAAGGGAGACCGGGTTGGGCCAGTAGGAGTAGAAGGATTCTGCATGGGGGCACCAAGCTTTTGAGTCTGATCTTGATACTTGTCAAATCAGTGGAATGACGTTTCCAGCCTAAAGGCCATCAATGTATGCAGATGGATGTCCAAATAAGAGGAGATTTTTGCCAACTCCTTCCCCAGCTCCAAATCTGAGCTGGCACTCACAACCTCCTATTACCCACACCACCAAGTGTGTCTTAGCCTGACTGGAGCACACACTCTGGAAGGCAGTGCCTGACCCAGGCAGCACTGAGATGAAACCAAGATGTTAGTTACCGTGGATACCCAACAGCTGGTTGCTTCTTTCATGGTTGCAGTTTTTGAGACAGGCTCTCTGCAGCCCAGGCTATCTGTGTGATCCTCCTGCCTCAGCCTTCTCAGTGCTGGCATCACGAGCATGTGCCACCACATCTGGTAATAACTAATTAGTGAACAAGTAATATTAGCTACTGGCTGATCCCGGAGTGGCAGACCCTGATATTGAAAGAGTAGTACGTAACCAAAGACAAAATGGAGTCCCTTGTGTCAGGAGGGAAAGTGAACCTTTAAACTAACCGATGGCCCTAGGTACGGGGCAAGCCTTTCCTGGAACAATCACAGAAAAGCCCAACGCCCTCTGAATGTCACAGCGACCTCTGGAATGTCTCAATGCCCCAGGAGGTTGCCTAAGGTAGTACATGACTTAACTGTTAGGTAGATTACCTCCCCCTTTCCCCCCTTTTGTCTCTTAGAGTTAGCTATTACCTCAAGCTGCTCTTGTTGATGTTTGAACTAGCCAATCATGTGAAACCGCGCCAATTTCCCCAACCCCCCTACCCCATTGCTATAAAAGCTTCTAGTTTTTGAGCCTCGTGGTCGACCCCCCTGTCACCTGCGTGGGATACGGGGTCGTCCTGGAGCTCCGATTAAAATTCCTCTTGCAGTTTGCATCAAGACAGGTCTCTCGTGGTTCTTGGGATGTACGAACAGCCCGTGTTTGGAGTAGGGGTATTTCTGGTTTGATCTTACAATATACACTAGGTATAGGACAACATTCCTTTTTTTTTTGTTTTGTTTTTGGTTTTTTGAGACAGGGTTTCTCTGTATAGCCCTGGCTGTCCTGGAACTCACTTTGTAGACCAGGCTGGCCTCGAACTCAGAAATCTGCCTGCCTCTGCCTCCCAAGTGCTGGGATTAAAGGTGTGTGCCACCACCGCCTGGCTAGGACAAAATTTCTTATAATGTAGTGGGAAAGAATTTAGACTCAGGGAGATCTGGGCCTGAAACTTGCTGGACCACACACTGTGTGGCTTTGGGAAGGTTATTGAGCGTCTCTTCCTGGTGTAAAAATATTAATGTTTAAGTTACTTCATAGAGATCTCTTAGTCAACAGTAGCAATGGGCATTTGCTGACTGTGTTCTGTAGGCAAGGGTAGTGATCTCATTTTATGTATCCTCTAACTGAAAAGTCCCAACAGGCATAGAGATGCCGCAACCCCAGCTGTTTTAGAGGATGAGACAGAAAGACTATACACCTGGGTAACTTATCAAGACCTTGCTTCAAACCAAAAGTAAAAAAGGGGTGCGTGTGGCTCAGAGGAACAGCACTGGCCTGGTGTGCATAAGGCCTTAGGTTCAATCCTCAACGCAATACAACAACAAAAGAAGAAAAATTTCACCAAAGCCCAGGACTCTGGAAATAGAACAGCATCCTTATAATTAGAACATAGTAGAGCTGAGATCAGAACTCAAGGTCATTGCATACCGAGTTCGAGCGTGAAGAAGTGCCTGTTGCACTTCTTTTAGAAGGAAGGGAGCAATCCAGTCACAAGTGTGCATTCAGAACTGATCTGCGATGGAACAGGGGCTCTGCACATCTGGGGTGAGCATGGTGTCTGGACACAGCATCTCTTTCAACTCCCTCCATGCTATCATCTTTCCCTTCATTTTTATTTCATGTGTATGGGTGTTTCGCCTACATGTATGATGGTGTACCACATGTGTGCCGTGCCCATAGAGGTGACAAGAGGACATTGGATCCCCTGGAACTAGAGCTATAGATGGTTATAATATGGGTGCCTGAAATTGAATGTAGGATATCCTCTGGGAGAACAGCATGTGCTCTTAAACTCTGAACTATCTCTCCAGCCCTAAATAAACTTTTTTTTTTTTTTTTTGGAGACAGACTCTTGTTCAAAGAGTCTTGTAAGGGACACCTGGCCTGGCAGAACCTAAGTTAGCAGAGGGTTCAGATTTGGCCCCAAACTTTTGAGTCTGATCTTATGGGACACTGTGGTATCAGCGGATCACAACCACCAATGTATGCAGACTGCTGTCAGACAGGAGTGGTCTGGAACGCACCGCGTAAGACCAAGCTTGCCTTGAACTTACAGAAGTCCCCCTACCTCTGCTGGTGTTGCCTTTCTCAGGCAGATGCTGCCCTGGGAAGAGACGAGGACTCAGTGTACAGTCCTTTGGAAGTATGTAGGTAATTACTCAGAGGATTTAATGGCTCTGTTATTGACCTTTTGCCCTCCAATTTAATCTCATGCTTAGTAAGTACAATGTCCTGCCAGGAAGCTTCAGACTCTAGAACATCAGAATGTCTCAAGAGAGGGATGTTAGGATTACGTACCCCTAGGAAAAAAATTCTTGGTTCAGCTTCACTTGGCTATTTAGTGAAAGAATCGGGCTCCTGAACTGGTGCATGTGCTGGCTGTGTATAAGCCTGAACATACAACATGCAAGGAGTGTGCCTGGCAGATGGGGCGTGTCTTAGTCAGGGTTTCTATTCCTGCACAAACATCATGACCAAGAAGCAAGTTGGGGAGGAAAGGGTTTATTTGGCTTACACTTCCATACAGCTGTTCATCACCAAGGAAGTCAGGA
>LR753451.1:93043-290476 GCA_902729485.2 Mus minutoides
CTCCTGGCTTGCTCAGCCTGCTCTCTTATAGAACCCAAGACTGCCAGCCCAGAGATGGTCCCACCCACAAGGGGCCCTTGATCACTAATTGAGAAAATGCCTCACAGCTAGATCTCATGGAGGCATTTCCCCAACTGAAACTCCTTTTTCTGTGATAATTCCAGCTGTGTCAAGTTGACACAAACCTAGCCAGTACAGGGCGGGACAGAGGAGAGATGCTGGGGTGTGGTAGCATGTCCCTCCCTTTCAAGGACCCTCTACAGCTGCATGTCTCTTTTGCTCAGCTCCCATCCCAGGAGGTGTAGTATGGAGCCTCAGGGGTCAGTTAGGATTTTTGTTCCTCCAGTGACTCAACTATGGGGAGCGTGACCATAGAGTCGTTGGCTTCAATGTGGAAGTCATGCAGAATGATCGGATGGACCTTGCTTTCAAATGTGCTGGCTGGAGTGTCCTCTGCTCTCTGTTCCCTTACCCAGGCTCCCCAGTGTCTTAGTCACTGTTCTATTGCTGTGAAGAGACAACCACAACATAGGTAACTCCAGGAAAAGAAAGCATTTAATTAGGAGCTTGCCTACAGTTTCAGAGGCTTAGTCCATTATTATCCCGGCAGAGAGCCTGGTCCAGGCAGGTGTGTTGCTGGAAAACTCCTACATCCTTGTCTGCAAGCGGAGAGATGGGGGGCAGAGGGGACTGGCATGGGCTTTAGAAACTCAAAGCCTACCCCCAGTGATATTCTTCCTCCAATAAGGCTATACCGCCTAATCCTTCCAATCCTTTTGAAGAGTTCCCTGCTGATTAAGCATTCAAATATATGAGACTATGGGAGCCATTCTTATTCAAACCATCACACCAGTGCAGAATCTTGTCCTCTGGGCTACTGGAGACTAACAAGAGTCAGGCTGAGTAACAGCTCAGCCCTAGGCAAATGCATAGTGAAGCCTGGGATTGCTCACCTGTGGAGAGCCAGGAGCATCAGCTTGTGGGATGGGAGTTGTAGAGTGGTCTTGGTTGGGAGAGAAAGCCAACTTACAAACAGGCATTTCTGATAAACTGAATGAAAGGGTTATCAAAAGACCTGCATTTCTAAGGCTCATGCGTTTTGCTATGGCCTTCTGTCTAGTCCTAATTAAAAATCACCACTGGGAGTCAGGGAGGATGGGTACTGGAGAGATGGCTCAGCAGTTAAGAGCACTGGCTGCTCTTCTAGAGGAGCCCAGTTTGACTCCCAGCATCTACATGGCAACTCACAACCAGCAGAAACTCCTGTTCCAGGGGATCTGGTGTACTCTTCTGTCCTTCTCAGGCACTAGTCTTGCAAGTGGTGCATAGGTATACAAGCAGGCAGAACACCCATACACATAAAAATAACAAATACATTCTTTAAAATTACCATTGGAGCTGATTTTGTGGGTGTTTTGTTTCTTTGGGAATTACTGTTGTTTATGTGTTTGTTTTCTATGGCACTGGGGACCTAACCCTGGTCTCAAGCACGCTGTGTGAACACAATATTAACTAAATCATGTCCCCAGCCTCAGAAGCAACTGTAATTCAGTCCTCTGTTTCTTAAGAGGGCCCCATGAAGCCGAGATCTTCTCTGGTCACCTGTCCTCAGGAAGCTGCCAGGACCCACAGATGCCCTGGGAACTCAGTGAACCAGAAAGGCAGCCAACCATGTACTGAAGATATCAAAGCTCATGGAACTGAAGGCAGCCCTTGAGTTTAGCCTGGGCTATATGTTCCTGGAAATGGCACTGCTGGTAAAAAAAATGGTATAGGACGAATTTGTTTTTACTCAAACACAATGTGATAACAGAAAATACATTCCTCACTAAGATCCAGTGCCCAGTTGTTTGTAGGCGTGAACATAAACACCATATTTAGTCACCTGTATGCAATACAGGTGTTTCTGAAATGGAACCCAAGTTTCTAAAACAGTTAGACTGCGCAATATGGTAACCAAATCTCATTCTGTTTAATTTAATGTATTCAAAAAAGATCAAAGAAACGGCTGTGGTGGTATACACCTTTGATTGTGGCACTGCAGAGGCAGAGGCAGAGGCAGAGGCAGAGGCAGAGGCAGAGGCAGAGGCAGAGGCAGAGGCAGAGGCAGAGGCAGAGGCAGAGGCAGAGGCAGAGGCAGAGGCAGGCAGAACTCTGTGAGTTTAAGGCCAGCCTGATTTACACAGTGAGTCAGTCCCAAGGTACATGGTGAGATCCTATTTTTAGAAAAGGAAAAAAAAAAAAGAAAGAAAAAAGAAATTGCTGGTGGAGGGGAGTGCTATTTTGGGGAGAAAGAACATGGAGCAAATGAGAGACTACTCTTTCTCCACAGAGGCCTCTGTAGACAAGAGGGTGGCTCTCTCAGGAGTCTGAAGCTGAATGAATGTAGGACTCTGTGCCACATAGCACATCTGGAAACAGACTTGCCAGGCAGCCTCAGTGGTGGTGGTGGTGCTGACCCATTGCACCAATGCATAAAACCAGGACCTGGGGCATCTGTAGGGGAACCTGGAATGCCAGAGCCAGAGTGACCCTGGACCCTGGAGTTCTGCTCTAGATGTGTTTTCTGGAGGCATGAACCTTGTAGATGCTCCAGGCAGCAGGAATGGTGAGGCTTACCAAGAGCTCAAGGCCCCGTAGACTTAACTTCTGGCCACATCACCATAGTCTACAGGCATCAGGGAAACCACCCCCCACAGGCTTGTTACCCACCTCTCCTCTACTTGCTGGTGTTAAAGCTGCAAGTGGAAACCCACGAGTGGGTTCCAGTAAGCACTTTAAAAGCAGATGAAAAAGAAGAGGGACACATTTCAGCGATGCCTCTGTTCCAGGTTCACATAAACATTTTGTGGATACTGAGTTAGTGGGTTCTTCCTAGGAGTCACTGTTGAACTTCGGCTATTTAATCCCAAAGCCTGCAAAAAGAGTTACACGTTGGGTGTTTCGAGTGTTAAGAAGGAAGTATGTGCCTCTGTGACGGGCATTATTACTTTGAACACTGTTGTAGTGGTTTGAATAGGCTTACCCCCACCCCCACCCTCATAGACTCATGTGTTTGAAATCTTGGCCCACAGGGAGTGGCACTATTAGGAGGTGTGTCCTTGTTGGAATGGGCGTGTCCTTGTTGGAGGAAGTGTGCCCACTGTGGGGGTGGACTTGGCCAGTTTTCTCCAGTTGGCCTTTGGAACAAGATATAGAGCTCTCAGCTCCTTCTCCAGCACCATGTCTGCCTGGATGCTGCCATGCTTCCTACCATGATGCTAATGGATTAAATCTCTGTAAGCCAGCCCCAATCAAATGGTGTCTCTTTACGGCAATGGAAACCCTCACTAAGACAACTGTCTTCTTTTCCAGTCGGATGTTGTTCTGAACACATCATCTCTGAAATTGTTCATAGGTCAAAGACCCTTGGACTCCAAGTCTCCTGATCTTGTTCTTTAAAAAAAAAAAACAACTTTCCACTATCTCTTACTATTATATATTCCTTCCTATTTTACTTCTTATTATCTCCAAAACCAAAACAAAATGAAAACAAATAAAAGGTTAGTATGGTCTTGCCTCTGTCTAATATTTTAATGAATTCCAGCATCTGTCTTAGGGGTCTCCAAAGATCACATGTATAGTCTGTCACTTCAGCCACTGGGGCTACTTTAAGTCTTTATTCATATTTATCCCAATGTTATAAATTTACATATGCCAGGAATGTGCAGGTCAGGGTCTAAGGGACTAAGTGTCCTTAGAGAGAACTGTGCTGCTGATGGATGAATTGGCTCTGTCTGAAGTCTCATCCTTAGAGACTTAGGGGAAAGTGAATGGGTACAAGCCACTGGGTCCCTATGACCCCTGGGACTGTCGTACTACAGCCCCCCCTTTTTTTAAAGGTTTATTTATTTATTACATGTAAGTACACTATAGCTGTCTTCAGACACTCCAGAAGAGGGTATTGGATCTTATAATGGATGGTTCTGAGCCACCACGTGGTTGCTGGGATTTGAACTCAGAACCTTAGGAAGAGCAGTGCTCTTAACCACTAAGCCATCTCTCCAGCCCCCAGTCTTCCTGTTTTAGTAACCCATCCAACAGTCCAGGCAAGGGTTGAGCGAGTGGTACGGAGTTTCCTCAAGTTAGCAAGGTAGCTAAGTGCACAGGGAAGGGGTGCCTTGAGGAGCCGTCTTACACAAGCAAGATCCCAGAAGGAGCGCCTGCTGAGCTGGCCCCATGCCTGCCTTGCCTCACCTCAGTCCTAGACACCTCAGGGCAGCCTGAGGCGTGTAGCTGGGTCCTAGATCCTGACCCTAAGACCACTGCCTTTGGGCTTGTTTTTTTTTTTTTTTCTTCTTTTCCCTTGAAAATGCTCCTGTCTCTCGTGACAGAAATCCCACAATTCCCAGAGCTGCCTCAAAGGGATTAAAGTGGTGTGTCAGAAGCGCATCCTTCTATCAGATCTGTATTGCTCCTCCCCTCTCAGTTCATCCCTCCACCCCCTTGCTGGGGGTGGGCAGGGGAAATGTACATCAGCCAACCACTGGCCACAGCTGCTGCTGGTGGGCACCTCGGGACCTTTCCTAAAGTGGCTTCTGCTTCTTTTCTTCAGGTACATTGAAATGGAAACTTCTAGTTCTTTGGAAAGTTAGTTACGTCTAAATGTTTTGTTGTGGCACACAGGTGAAAGGATGTCTTGCTAAAGCAGACACATGAAAGACTGTTTGCCTGAAGCAGACACAGGTAAGGACCCTTGATGAAGGAGTATAAATATGACCCCACAGACACCGGGAGAAGAGCACCGAGCTTCAGTTTGGTTTGCTCTGCCTGGCTGTTCTTCACTAAAGACTCACATGTATCGGTTTGCCTTACATAGCATTGTTGACCTCAACTTGCAGTAACGCTGCCATTGAGAGAAACTCACCCAAGAACTGCTCGTGAGGTTCCTACAGCAGCTTGCTGCCTCCGAGGCCTTGCCTAGGCTGGATGGTGAGCCTGGTGCTTTCTTCAGGATTGAACTACAGCTGCCTGGTATCGGCTCGGTGGTGGCGCACGCCTTTAATCCCAGCACTCGGGAGGCAGAGGCAGGCGGATTTCTGAGTTCGAGGCCAGCCTGGTCTACAAAGTGAGTTCCAGGACAGCCAGGACTATACAGAGAAACCCTGTCTCGAAAAACCAAAAAAAAAAAAAAAAAAAAAGAGAAAGGACTGGACTGTAGCTGCTGGTTCGTGCCTGTCTCTGCCTGCCTAGGGGGGACCGGTCTGCAGCTGCTAAGTCATATTTGGTGTTTGCTACAGGACTGAACTGTTTGCTGTCAAAGAAGATCAAGCTCACCCCCAAAGAACTATTGCTGAACAGGTCCACCTCTCCCATATCCTAATAACTTTTCTCTACTACTACCTCTGCTGGGTGGTGGGCTAGAGGAGAGGTTGAACCTTATTAAAAGTAGGTTGCAAAAAATTTATGCCTACAGTACATCAAATCTCCTCACTAGAGATTTTTCTCTCTCTCTGTCTCTGTCTCACCTAGAAAAGAAAACGTAGAGGAAGAAAAGCAGGAGGAAGAAGAGAAGACACTCTGACTTCCCTGGGTAAGGAGTCTGAAGGCAGAGACATGAGGTCACCCCTGAAATACTGGGCAGTGTCCAGAACCCTTGGCCCCTGTGACTCGGTTCTACATCACTCTAAAGTCCAGAGACTGCAGAGACCCCAGGTCCCTGCTTTTCTCAGGGAGGCCCCACTCTAAAAGGAAGGTGATTTTTCCCCCCCTATGGGACTCACCTGGACATCCCAGTCACATAATAGTGGTATTTCAGACAGCTGGTGGGAAAACAGAAAGCCAAGGACCAGAGTCAGAACCGAGCACGGCTCCTTCCCTGGCATTCTTACACAATGTCGGGTAGTGTGAATGAGTGACTGACTAGTGTTTGTCACTTCCAGCCTGCTCTCTGCACGAGAAGGCACATCGAGATCCATCCAGGTTTTAATTGTGTGTGATTTTAGCTGAGATGGCGTGAATGTATTTCCTTTGCCACTTCAGCGCGCTTCCTTCTCCTCCATCCTGGTGAAATTATCTGGAATGCCTCTTTCTTAGGGACAAAGAGAAAAATGCTGATCCGGCTCCTCTCCCACTGATTGAAGCTCAGGAGGCTGCCAGATGGCCGTGAGGGGCCGGTCTCATGCTACCTCGTGCCCGGCAGAAGACTTCCTGCTCTAGGCGGTGCCACCGGGTGGACGCCAGCCATGTCCCCAACTGAGGAGACCTGCAGCTAGGGCTACTTCTGTTTCCAAAATGACAGGTCTTCCTTCTCTCAGCCTTTCGAAGAAAGGAGCAGCTTGGCATCTCCAGAGGCCTTAAGGGACAGTGTTAACCTCAGAGAGAGAGAGAAGAGAGAGAGAGAGAGAAGAGGTGGCAAGAGTTTCGAGAGTGGTGGAGTTTTAAATAGTTTCCCCCTTTCATTCACATTCTTTTTGATATAAACATAAAAACATCTATCTACACTCCTACAAGTGGGGATTCTGCTCCACCTCGCTCCAGAGTTTTGTTCTCAGTTACGAGTTCCTGTTTTTTTTAAGTGTCCCAACTAGCTAAGGCCATAATGCTGACCCTGGCTCACTCCAGCTTTTGCTAGGCCAATTAATAAAAATAAAATAATTTTTATTTTCCAGATGTAGACTTTTGAGTATGTTTTTTTCCAGCTCCAGTTGAGCCCCCCTTTGGGGGGATAAGCTTTTTCCATTCCTCACTCACTGGAGAACGAACGGGAGACCAGGACATCAGAGGAGGCCTGGCTGTGCCTGCTGGGGTCTGACCAACGGTCTTTTTATCCCTTGTCCAAGCCTCTTGCTCACTCTGTGAAATCTTTGATCATTCTGGCATCTAGTAGGAAATTGAATACATACATGTTTCTTCAATCTTAAGATATTAAACTGTGAAAACATGGGGCTGGAGAGATGGCTCAGTGGTTAAGAGTGCTTCCTGCTCTTCGGCTCCTGGCACCCATGTTAGGTGGCTCACAACTGTATATAGAACCCCAGCTCCAAGGAATCTAGTGCGTCCTTCTGACCTCCAGGGGTACCCCACATATATGTCATTCACTCACACATACACATATACATACACATACACTCATATATGCATACCCGAAACAGAATCTTTAAATTATTACAAAGCGCTTGACACGGCACTGGTGCCTGGCACCTGACAAGCTGTGCAATGCTAGCCTCTGCTGCTAAGGCTCTTGATACCCTGCTGCGTCCACATGTCCTCCTGTCTGCCTCCCATTAGCTGGATGGACGATAATTTTCTTAAGGTGTCCTAAGCCTTGGCAAGACCTCAGACCTCCATCTTGCTTTGCCTCAAAATGTGACCAGCTGCTCAGGTCCTCCTCCTCCTTTGGTGCTGGCCAGGAGTGTAGCCTATAGCAGGCCTTCCTGGGATGTCCATCAAGGAGGAGAAATGGTCTGGTGCGTTCTATTAAGCAGCCCTCCAGGTAGGTGAGCCTCAGAGAAGCTGAACAATGAGACTTCCTAGTGAACAATTCAACCTCTTTGTGCACTGCGTGTGTACCAGGGTCTGATTTACCAGCACATGATTATGGCGCGGATATCATCCTGAGCACCCCCATCTTTCTAGCATGGTTAGGCATTATTGGAAGCCAACATCACTCCGATGCCTAAAATGTATTCCTAAGTTCTCCCCAGGTTGTTCCGAATAGCTCTGGAGTGTGGGTAGTTCTTTCTGCCTTTAGCCATTTCATTTCGCTGCTATGAGAGAGCAGCGCTCCTAGCTTCTCAAGGGCAGTAAGTACCTGTTTCTTTCCCTGTGGAGCCCCATCCCAGGCCCAGTGGACAGCTCTGAATGTACAGTAGCTTTCTGGTCCCCAGATGTGCTCACTGCTCATGCACCCTTAACTGGAACTTCTTTCAAAGCAAACATACTTGCTATGATGGGTAATCTTGGTCGCCAACTTGGTGGGCTTTAGAGTCATCGTGGGAAGCAGTCTCTGAGCGTGCCTGTGAGGGAGAGAGTGAGCTGAGCACTGCATTCGTCATTCTCTGGTTCCTGATTGTGGGTGTGTCCTGCTCCTGCTCTCCTGCTGTCCCTGTCACAATGGCCTGATCCCCTAGAATCCTAGGGCAAACAAACCCGTCCTTCATTAGAGAAAGAAACCTGTCCTTTTTCACGTTGCTTCTCTCAGGTGTTCTGTTGAAGGAAAGAGAAAAGTATCTACTACCCTCGCCTTCCTAAGAGTGTCATGGGACACGGGTCATTCAAAAACCTATACAAGTCATAGCAGCTTTATTTGTAAATGGCATTTAGTGGGTGAATGATTGGACCAACTGTGGTACCACAGTTTCACAAAGTACTGCCCAACAGCCAAAAAAAAAAAAAAAATTACCTGACACATGTGGCAGCTTGGGTGTCAGTGGCACAGTGCTGAGCGGAAACAACAACAACAACAAAATGGATTTCAAAGGTCACATACTGCATGATTCTGTTCCCAAGACATCCTCAAAATGGCAGAATTATATAAATGGAAAACAGGTGAGTGCATACCAAGATTTGGTAAAGAGAGCATGCCATGCTATGATCCTAAAGGGACAGATTGAGGGGTTTTTGTCAGTGGAACAATTCTGATACACACACACACACACACACACACACACACACTTGCATGTGCATATACATACTCACACATATACACATGCTCATAAACATACTCGCATATATCACAAACATGCTCATACCCATAATCTCATATATACATGCTCATACATACATACACATACATACACACTTACAATGGCTAATGTACATGCATACACTCTCACATATCACACGCATGAGCATACATGCTCACATATGACATACACACACACACACACACACACACACACACACACACACACACACGAGCACATAAAGCCAGTGAGAGCTGAAAAGGTCTGTGGATTGTCTAACATCCATCTCCTGTCTGATATTTGATGTATATGGTCACTCAATGGTTTGCCATGGGAAAGAATTGGGCGAAGAGTCTATGGCTCTTTTTCTATTATTCTGCAAATTCCTGTGAATATATAATCACCTCAAAATAAAACATTTATTTTTTTTTAATAGGCTTTCTTTCATTTTCCCTTATCATTGTCTTCAAACCCAGACCTACCCTGATCTTTCATGGTGTTAAGGTGATTTGGGAAAGGCAGAGTCTCCTGCCAGCTTCAAGTATTAGGAACAGAGTTACACACTTGATTTCTCTTTTTACCTCCAGTGAGTCCATTTTTTCGACTTAGCATAACCGTGTTTGGAAGCTCCAGATTCTCAAGTCTGTGCCTATTCGTGGGACATTGCATTCTAAGTGGATTACCTTCCCGGCGAATTGGGATGATAAACTAGATTTGCTTTTGTTTATCTTAAGCCTAATCAGCTTCACCTTCAAGTTGGAGAAAGACCCTGGAATTCAGTTATCGTAGAACAGCATGTACCCACCAGCTGCCTTATTTTAGAACCAGTCTGTGCGCCTCGCTCGCTGAGCCTGCATCCGTTCTGATGATCCCAGCCTCCACCTTGTCCAGGGCATGGAATACGTGGTGCTCCGCCCCACCTGGGAGCCTGAAAGAACTATTCTAAGTCTTGATTAGTTTAACAGGCCCTCCTTTCCCCTTCAGAAACCTAGCTCACTCTGCCTGCACAGATCTCTGGAAGGGAAAGGGCTCCCCCAACCCCTGCCCTTGCCACCATTGAACAGGTCTTTCGCAGCTTGACCTTGCAGCTCCCAGGAAGGTAGGCAATCAAACCACTGGTGTCCTCCCCTTCTTCCCAGCTCCTTACAAGCAGACAAGACTCATTTGGACTCAGCCCCCATGTTGTGGGTGGGGCCCAGAGTCTCTTCAGTGGATAAAGGCAGTGCAGGCCTGCTGACTCCTAAACACTTGCTTGTGGCCCACATTTCTGGTTTGTTCTTTGGGGGAGTCTGGCAAAGCAGCAGCAGGTCATGGGACATCAGTCATCTGAGACATGTGGGGAAGGCTAAAGAGCATCTGTCTCCCTGCTGCTCCCTTTGGGACCTGTTCTTCTGGAACTGGGGAAGCCGGGTAGGAAAAAGGAAACGTCTTAGACTCTGTCTTTCTATGCTCTGGTATTTTGGAACTCTGAAGTGTCATCCTTGTCCCCGGGTAGGGTGGCCAAGCTCCTGAAAGTATGGGTAGTTAGTGTGACCTAGAAAGGACTTTGAGGAGTCTAAAACTTCACGATGTGTTAACCCCACCCCCTACCCGGCACACGCTGGCAGGTAGACAGTCAGACAGACACACAAACACACATACTCACACTCCCTCCTTCCTGTCTTCTTTCATAGCGACAGCAAGGACTTGCTGGCTTTCTGGAGCAAGGGACAGGATTGGGTCCCTTTTCTTCTCTCTCTCTCTCTCTCTCTCTCTCTCTCTCTCCCTCTCCCCCTCTCTCTTTCTTTCTTTCTCCTCCTCCTCCTCCCCCCTCCTCTTTCTAATTTTTTTTTTTTTGATACTTCCTAATAGCATGCTCCTACAGCCATGGAGCATAGTAAGATGGTGAATCGCCAAGGCCACAGGGTAAAGCCGTGCCACCTCCTAGCTGCATGGCTTGAGACAAGCCTTGTCAGCTCAGCTTCCATTTCTTTTGTCTCTAAACAGGGTAATGGAGAGCATCTGTTGGACACGGTTGTGGCGTGTGCTAGAAGAGACCGTGTGTAAAACACCTAATCCAGTCCCTGGCATTTACCAAGGCCTCAACAAACCTAGGTTATTTTGACAGCGCTGATGGTGGTGATAGTAGCTATGAGTGTCTCTGAGTCATTCTGTGGCTGTGCTTCAGACACCACTTCCTCAGGGAACCTTGTCTGCTGCCACAAGGACAGAAAAGGGCTCTTCCTTTGTCCCTTCGGAACCTGTAGAATTTTTTTCTTCAGTGTCTGAGGGAGATTGGTGTCAGGCCTCCTCACAACTCCTTCCACACGTATTTAAGCCCCTATACAAAATGGCAGAGTCTTTGCCTAGAATCTATACAAGTCTTCCTCTTCCTCCTCCCCTTTTTCCTCTTCCCTTTCCTCCTCTTCTTCCTCTCCTCCCTCCTTCCCTTCTTTCTCTTCCTGCTCCCTTTCCTCCTCCTTGTTGAGACTTGGAATCGTCTCTCTATTACATTCAATTCCTTAAACAATATAAATGCTACGGAAATATCCACTTTTGGTATTGTTTAAAATGATGACAAGGGAGAATGTGTTCTTACTCAATACAGATACAGTCTTTTAAAAAATACTTTGCACCAATGGTCCTTGTCTGCTTCCAAGTCTCCCTTTATCCTGTGATGTGGCTGGCAGCCTGAACTGAGCGCTGTGACCTGGTTCATCCCCATCACTCATCACAGGGCTCACAACACAATGACTGACAAGCAGTCGCTGCTCCAGAAACATTTATTGGGTGAGTGACTGGGTAAAAAGATGAATGGGTTAGGGCCGGTGAGGTGACTACTCAGTGGGTAAAAGCCCTAGCTTCGAAAGCTTGAGGCCGTGTGTTCAATCCCTAGAAACCATGGGAAAGCAGAGGAAGAGAATCAACTCTACAAAGTGTCCCTTGAGGTCCACATGCATGCCATGACATCCATGTGACCATGTATACTTCATACACAACCAGTACTGATGAAGTTAAAAGAAGGGGAAATTCATGACTAAAGAGATGACATCTGAGGGACTCAACTGCCACCTTCCATTATGACACCAATTCTGTCCCTGGGGCTTTGCTTCACTTTTTCCTCATATCTCTATCATTTATAAATCTATATATATCATCTCTATATCTCTATATCTCTATCTGTCTGTCTATCTATCTATCTATCTATCTATCTATCTATCTATCTATCTTAGCTATGGCTATTGCTATCTACATATCTATTTTGGAGACAGAATCACAAGTAGCTCAGGCTGGCCTTTAACTCTATATGTAGCTGAGGCTAACTTTGTTCTCCTTATTTTCCACCTCCCCAGTGCTGGGGTCACAGGTGTGCTTATCTATATCATCGTCTATAGCATTTCCTCTCCAGTCCCTGCATCCTCTGTGAACCTTTCTCTGATTGCTGTATCTCTTCTTGGGTCCCACTTGTCTGAACTTATTTGGCATGGGCCTGGAGTGCTAGCTTATTGTGTCCTTTCTCCCCAGCTACAGGTTCGTAGAAGACGAGGACATTCTCTCCCTCTGGTCTCTGTTTCTAGAGTACTTGGTAAATTCAGTCAGGAGGCAACTAGCCAGGACAGGCATGGACAGGAGCCAGGAGACAGTGCATGCTGTGACTCCACCCCTCTTGAACAGGGCGCTGGGGCAAGTTTCTTGCTTTCTCTTGTTGCCTGAGGAGCTTACCTCAGAGGCTGGATATGAGGAATGGCACGCAGAGTGACTGACAGGCAGCAGTGTCTGCTCCTGTGGTTTTTCCTTCTTCCTCTGCCTCCGCTCCTGTAAAACACCATCACTGAACTGGCTCTACCATGCTGAACTGTCAGCCATCTTAGCCTGATCCTCACAATGACTCCACAAGTATCACCCCTTGATATGTGCACAAAGAAACCAAGACTCAGCTATGTTGGTGGTATGCCAAAGGACCACAGCTAGAAGATGGCAGGACCAGGAAGCAAGCCCAGGCTGTCACCAGAGCCACATGAAATGCTACATGTTTCAAGTCTAGCCTTTGCTTTGCCGTATTGCTCTGGGACATGGCAGCTCATTTAATCTTTCTGATCGCTTTATAGTGAGGCCACCTGGGTAGGCAGTCACTCCTGACCACAGGCTGTGATCATCCACTCATCTTCCATCTCCTCAAGGGCATTGACTAAACATCATCAAGGTGACTGCCCTGTTCCCATCACTCTCCTGACCGAGAATGGCCCTAGGTGGCTGCTGAGTGGTATGAGACTGACCAAGGGTGGTAGGGCAGGTCATCAGGGAGGGTGTGGTCCTGGCCAAGATGGAAGGGAAATGGTGGCAGTGGGTGAATGGAATGGAGGGTGTGGCCCTCTGCATCTAGGTTGGAGCATGCAGGTGGGGGCGCTGCTCAGCATGGCTGTCCCTGAGCAGAGAGACCTATGAGCGGATGCTGAAGAACCCGTGGTTTGGGAGGCTGTGGAGAGAGGGTGGACTTGCCCCGGTGCTGTGGCTGCAGCTGGTTATCTGTGCTGAGCCCCAGCAGAAAAGATCCAGCAACAGTAATCACGTCGTTCCCTCTTTTCATAGAATGAAACAGCTGTCTTCTCTCCAGGCAGGAAACCCAGTCTTTAATACTCAGCCCTGAAAGGTGACTCTTCTGTTACAAGACTCTGAGTCCCTGGGGAAGCTATCACTCTTCTCTGTGTTCCCTCAGCAGGAAGAATGAGAGGACACTGGAGAGAACCCTTGGGGGAGGGGCTCAAACATTTCACCTTGTCACATTCCATGGGTGGGGAGTACAGAGTAGCTATCAGACACGGCTGTGACCTGCGGGCGGAGAGGCAGTATGGGATGGTCCCAACTCCTGGTTGGTTGGTTTGACACTCTTCACCTCATGCTTGTCTGTCGCTTACTCCATGGGACCTAGCTCTGTGTCCCTCCCAGAATCACTCAGTTCAATCTCTCCTGTAATTTTTTGGTTGTCTGCCTACTGTGAGCCTGTGACAAGAGGACATAGAAGTGATGTGAGGCACATCTTGCTGGGAAGGACAGGTGTCACCCCACCTGTCACCCAACAGCCAACAGCACTAGTGAGGTGGTGATCTGGCTTAGTGGTGCTGATAACACACTATGGACCATAAGGACCAGGGGACGAGGGCAGAGCAATGGCTCACACTGTCCCCCTGGCAGGATGAAGCCCTAGGACATCAGCATCATCACTGTTTTCCTTCAGGGGACCATGCTCCTGGCCCCGTTCCTTGACAGCTGAGAGAAACTGGTGAGGGAGCCACTGAAGTGATTGGCTATCTTGGCCAGGGGCAGTGAGGGCTGGATATGTGTTTTCTCTGGAGGAGGCCTGGGAGCTTTCGCTGAGGTATCTCTCTCGCAGGAGCAGCTCTTGTTCCCCACTGGCCTGGCTCACCAGGCCTTATCCTGTTAGAAGCCCACTAACCTAATAGAGACCTGGCTCTATGGGAGTCACTTTGTACTGTCCTCCCCGGGGACCTTCATTCTCCAGTCCCACAGATAGTTGTCCTGATGCAGCAGACAGGCTGGGTAGGGCCAAGGTAGCCAAGACATTGCTCCTCTGCCTACTCTACTTCCTTGGTTGGTAGCTGTCTGACTACAGCCATAAAAACAGCTTATAAAGTAGGTGTCTGCTGTAAGCAGCAGAAACATCATCAATGCTGGGAGAAAAGGGCCCCCCAGGGCAGGTCGTTTCTCCCTCTCCAATAGCTCAGACCCTAGTGCAGAGGCTCACTCAGATCTAGGCCCACAAGGCAGGATAGCGGGAGGGCGGGCTGGTGTCTCGCATCCCTGCATGGCAACTACCCACATCAACCACAAGCCAGAGCTAAGGCGTCTCCTCAGAGACTCTTCAAACATAGACATGTTTATGTCTTTTCAGGGTAGCTCAGATACAAGCAAGGAACTGGCACCTTGGGAAAATAAAGCCCGGGATACAAGGTAGGGACTGGTTTTTTTGTTTTTTGTTTTTTTTAACTTAATTTAAATCAACTTGCAGAAGACCTCAAATGAGGCCAGTTGGGAGGAATCCCTAGAAGAAACCAGGCAGACTCAAGTCTCAGGAGCCCCAGGACACTATGCATAGCTCCCTTCTTATGTACTGGGCTCAGTTCCCAGACATACTGTAGCCTTTACTACCCTAGCTTATTTGGAAACCCATTAACCTAAAAGAGACCTAGCTCTACAGGATGAAGGGCATAGTCCTGACAGAGCTCTGAGAGCTGGCCTAGACTCCTGGCAGACATCAGCTACATCTTTGACCATGGTGGGTAGCTGGCTCGAGGTCTATATGGAAGCACCTGACCCAGCCCTTAGCAGGGACACTCTTGTCTCCTGTCCCTTTCATGCCTGCTCCAGACCCTTCAGAAGCCTAAGTCCCCTGGTCCAAGGCATCTACTCAGTCACACTATTGCTAGACTGAATGTGGAAGGCACAGGTACCCACTAGAGCTGACCATTAGAGTTCATCTGGGCACAGAACCCAGCACCCCCTCTTCTGAATCAGCACCCCCCTTCTACTTCTCCCACTCATTGCATCCGCCCCCTGGCTGGCTGTGCAAGACTCTCACAGCTGAGTTGTTACTCCACACTTGTTTATATGTTTTCTTTGACTGTGTTAAGTCATTGTGTGTGCATAGCCTTCCCACACAGGAAGAGCCCAGAGAACAGGGGCAGGGGCTGCTCTGGCAGCTAGATCTGCCTGCTGTCCTGAATCTAAGAATCTGGGAAGGACTCTCAGGGCATCAGAGAGATGTGCCTGAGAGCACCTATGCCTGTACCTGTGCATGCATGCAAATATGGACAATAACTGAGCTGCAGGGCTTTTTACTCATTTTCTTTTTCCTCCTGCATGACAGCTGCCCACATATCACATTCAGAAGACCTCAGAGGGGCATAACCCAGGCTATACTAGACAAGTGTCAGGTCTCCAGAATGTTAGACCAGCAAGTTGCAAAGCAGTGTGCCAACCTCTCTCTCTCTCTCTCTCTCTCTCTCTCTCTCTCTCTCTCTGTGTGTGTGTGTGTGTGTATGTATGTGTGTGTGTGTGTGTGTGTATGTGTGGCAAATTTGACATTTCTAATTACTGGAAGAACCCAGGAAGTTTAGCTGTCTCTGTTTAACCCTGGTGGATTTATTCTAAGTCCTCCCAAACTGGGCAGTGGTGGCACACGCCTTTAATCCCAGCACTTGGGAGGCAGAGGCAGGTGGATTTCTGAGTTCGAGGCCAGCCTGGTCTACAGAGTGAGTTCCAGGGCTACACAGAGAAACTCTGTCTCAAAAAACAAAAACAAAACAAAACAAAAAACAACAAAAAAAGGTCCTCCTAAAGCTACCAACCCATGGGTGCTTAAGTCCCTTATATAAAATATCATACTATTTGCATTGCATAGAACCTATATAGTCTCCTGAATGCTTTAGATCATCCCTAGATTATAATATCTGATGTAATGGATGCTATAGAAATAGATTGTTGGGAATAATCAAGAAAATAATGACAAGGGAGAATTCTATTATATAAGTTCAGTGCAGACTCTGAGTTTTAAAAATTAATTATGTATTTATTTTATGTGTATTTTTTGTCTGTCTATGTATCTGTGCAACATTTGTGGGCTGAGTGCCCACAGAGGCCAGAAAAGGGCAATCAGATCCCTTGGAACTGGAGTTACAGACGATTGATTGTAAGCCACCTTGTGGGTGCTGGGAATCGGACCCTATAGTCATCTCTCCAGCTGCCTGGATATTTTTTTTTCCTTTTTCATCCCTGAGTAGTTGGGTGCATTGATGTGGGACACATGGGAAAGGGGGTTTGCAGGAATTGACCTATCCTATCACTTCATCTCGTCATCAAGCATTTTGTTAAGTCTAATGTGATTTAGAGTCGTATGATTTTTTTTTTTTTTTGACAGCCACACAGCATCTCTGGGTTCAGGAAGTGAGTGAGGTGGCTGAGAACTAATTCTGAGGATCTAGTGAGGTCAGAGGTGAGGATGGGCTCTGTATGACGACCACAGACAGCTGTGGGATGAACAGGGAGAGAGTGTGGAGAAGGTAGGACAGAGGTCAAACCCCAGGCGTGCTCCTCAGAGTCACACCGTACCTGCTGGGCTGCTGCCTCTCGCCCGTCTGACTCATTTATCTTACTACACAGACACAGGTACTCCCAGGGATTCTAGGGTCACATCCCAGGACATCTTTGCCCAGCCTGAGGGAAAAATAGCTGACCTAGTACAGAGATTCCCCAGGGTTCTGTAGCTTGGACACAAGGACCCCATAACTTGAGGAAAGATGCTTCCAGGCCACTGCGAGCAGCTCTGTCCCATTGAGTGGCTTTATTGATTCCTATTTTAGAAAAATGGAATCCAGAAGCCCTTCTTCAGAATCAAACTTTGATGTAAAAAATCATCTTTCAGGCTGCCTGTGCAGTGACGTTTTCAGGCTGACCCAAGTCCTCCTTTGCAGCCCCAGCATGGGTCCCTATGGGGGTAACGCTCTACCGTTTGAAAGTAGACCTCTGGGCCCCATGCAATATGTGTTGAGAAGGGCAGAAACACTTTTTTTTTTTTTTCTTCGAGACAGGGTTTCTCTGTGTAGCTCTGGCTGTCCTGGAACTCACTTTGTAGACCAGGCTGGCCTCGAACTCAGAAATCCGCCTGCCTGTGCCTCCCGAGTGCTGGGATTAAAGGCGTGCGCCACCACACCTGGCTCAAAGACACTTTTTATGTCCACTGTTTGAACCTCTCTGCTCCCTGTGACCCAGCCAACCTGGATGTACAAACCATGGGCACACTTCACATCCCTTTCTGCAGAGGGTGGCACTGGGTATATGGGACCTCCTTGGTCAGCACCAAGGGAGAGGTGGCCTCTGAAAGGAGCCCTTGCTTTCTGCCTTGGCCCAAGGGCTGCACACGGGCGGATAGATGCAGGCTACTTGACGTGATCCCACACCCTGGGCTCCATGCCCCTATTTCTGCCTTTCTTGGGTTCTGTCTCAGAAAAGGACTCACACAGAGCCGTGTTTGCAGCCGAGTTGGATTTGTCTGTGTTGCCATGACAATAGTGAGAGCTGCTCCTGTTCTCTCAGCCTCTGCTCCTTTCACAGGCTACAGAGCTCTTTCTCTCTCTCTCTCTCTCTCTCTCTCTCTCTCTCTCTCTCTCTTCCCTCTCCCACCCCACCATCATTATTTCTCATTACCATGAATTTGACCCCCACTCTCCGTTCCTCTCTTTCTGCATGTTTCTGCTCCAAGACTGTTGGTTCCCAAGTGCTTCCCACACCAGGGCTGGGGAGCGTCGTATGGCCCTCTAGAGGCCCTTGAATAGACTTGTTGGGACAGGAAGACCCTAGGCCTCCAGCCTCTGGGGATTTCTGTCTCCCTTCTCTGTCCATCTCCTCACTCATTTCCCTTCTGCACAGCCAGCATCAAGGACCCACTCAGGCTCCTCTTTCCCAAAGACCTCTTGCTTGCTTTCTACCCGTTCTTGGTCAAGATTTATCTCCTATAAGCTTTCCCTGTTTGGCTCCATCTGACCTCAAACACCAAGGTCCTCCTCAGCATTTACGTGCAGTCCAGAGTGCTGATCCGCCCTTGCCTCTGGTGTGCATGCCTGGAGTCTACATGCCCAGCTGAGCTCCTGTGTCCAACTCCTCAGCAGCCTGGAGCAGTGGCTCAGCTTGCCATCTTCTTATTTCAGACTTGGTCCCATGGCTGATCCTGTCACTCCCAGACAAGATCTACCTGTCTGCGGGGATGGGCATGCTAACCAGACATTGCCAACCGTGCTGCCGCTGAGCAGAGGGACAGGGCTTTCCTTCTGTGTAGGGTGAATTGGCCTGTGGGTTTCCTGGGGCCACATTTCCCATTACAAGAAGAGAGTTTGAGAAATGGCTGGTGTCTTAGTTTGGGTTTCATTGCTGTGAAGAGACATAAGTCCACAGAGTTCTAGGAACTCTCTTGGAGCAAGAGACATGTCGCCCCTACCAGAACAACAACAACAACAACAAAAAAACTTCCACCTCAAAGGCTGTCATAAGTGTAGGTCTCAGTGGTGTCTGAATGAGGTGTAAAGTGTGAGGCATAGCCGGGCGTGGTGGCGCACGCCTTTAATCCCAGCACTTGGGAGGCAGAGGCAGGCGGATTTCTGAGTTCGAGGCCAGCCTGGTCTACAAAGTGAGTTCCAGGACAGCCAGGGCTACACAGAGAAAGGGCAACACTGTCTAAGGACAGGTCTGGAGACTCTTCAGACAAGAATCCAGAAAGAGGCAGAAAGCCCAGGACAGGACAGACTAGCATTCCAGGCTAAGGAAGAAGCTCACGGAGTTCTGGAAACAAGGGTGGGTGCTAGGTAGGAGGGAGGGAGGCAGGTGCCCTGTAGTGCTCAGGCACCTCAGTCCTCTCACCCCTCTCCTGGCCTCTCCTTAGCAGCAGCCTTCAATAGAGCTAGCCTCAGCTGCCTTCCTCCAAGGCAAGACAGATGCTGAGCTGTGCTCTGGGCTGGCAGTACTCATTTCCTTAGTCCCACCCTCTACTCGCCATTTGTCTGAATTCTGCACCGTAAGCCCAGTGGTCCTTCCATGTGTACAGGGAATGAGTTCAGGGGCCCCAACAGATATGATAATTGGAAGATGTTGGAGATTCTTATAGAAAATAGTAATTTGCATATAACCACACATTCCCTGGAACACTTTAAATCATCTCTGAATGGCTTAGAATATCTAGAGCGATGTAAATGCTATGCAAATAGTTGTTATGTTGTGTTGTTTAGGGAATAACAATAAGACAGTCTACATGTGTCGTACAGGTGCATTTTTCTCACCTAATTTTTTATAATCTTTATTATTAAAAAAACACTTGCAAACAAATGAAAGCATCACACACTCAAATTAACTAGACTCCAAGTTTATACAACTCAGGGAACTTGTATGCATTTAGAATAGGCATTTGGAATGGAAGCTGTGGAGCTTGACATTAAACTTTACACTTTCCGAATTGAATATATTTTGTGTATTTATCCACCACCAAACCCAAGAATTCCTGACAGAATCAGAACTAGAAAAACAATTAGATTTCTCTCCTCTCTCATTTCTCGTGCCATTACCTGCGTCTGGTCCTTAGCCTTGCTTTTTTTTTTTTTTTTTTTTTTTTTTTTTTTTTTTTTTTTTTTTTTTTTTTTTTTTTTTTTTTTTTTTTTTTTTTTCTGAGACAGGATTTCTCTGTGTAAGCCCTGGCTGTCCTGGAACTCACTCTGTAGACCAGGCTAGCCTCAAACTCAGAAATCTGCCTGTCTCTGCCTCCCGAGTGCTGGGATTAAAGGCATGCGCCACCACCGCCCGGCAGCCTTTCTTGTTCTATCGTCTCCCTGGCATACTTACCCACACGCACATCTGCCTGCATATGTATTACCAGCTAGATTCCACATATGGTAAGGAATATGTGATTTGTTTCTTCCCGGCATCCTGTGACCTCACATAATACTATATACATTGCTGAATCCTTGCACAACTCTCAGGACTCAGACCTGGCTGGGACAGCAAGGGAATGAAGGAAAGACAGACAAGTACAGAATGTGGTCAGCCTGGACTCTGCTAGAAAAACTGCCATGCCCTGGAGGCTCACCATAGTTATTATATAGAGTTGGACAGAGAGGCAGGGTCATGGCACATGGCTGAATAAAGAGGCAGGGTTATTCCCTACACATAAACAAGGGGGCAGAGTTTACAGCATACAGCTGGGTCCAGAAGACATGTTAAGCTCCCTGTGGGAATAGCCTCAGCAGGAGAGCAGTCTGCAGGCAGTAACATGGCAGAATGGTGGCCATTTTCTGCACAGACTGTCAACACTCGCACTCCATCCCTGAGGAGGGCTTAGCTCTTTCCCTCTGAGCCTCATCCTGGCGGGGAAGATTCTGCCACTCATCCATGAGTCTGAGGCTCTTCGGCATGGGACTTTACCAACTCAGGGCTTCTGTGCTCCCTATGACACATTCTAAGTCCATCAGCTTTCCTGCAAAAATATTAACCTTTCTTTTAGAGCTAAGTAGTATTTCATTACACACACACACACACACACACATACACACACACACATGTGTGCACACACACGCATGTGTGCACACACACGCATGTGTGCACACACACATATGATTTTCATTAGCCATTCATCTGTTGATGGGCAACTAGGTTGATTGCAATTTTTGTTACTGTGTACACATACATACCTATGTTTCCTTTGGTTGAATTCTTGGATGAACTTAAGAATATGGAGGGACAGTTATGCCAATAGCCAGTTCTTTCTGTCAGAGGCATAGATAAGATATAGAAAACAGTGAGAGACAGCTTCACCAGCTTAGGGTACAGTCTTCACAGACCTTTTGTTTTTAATTGCTTTCCTTTATTTTTACTTTATGGGTATGAGTGTTTGCTTGGGTGGGTTGTTTCCCACCGTTGAATCCAGCGCCTACAGAGGCAGGCAGAGGGCATCAGATGCCCTGGAACTGGAGTTACAGTCAGTTGTGAGCCATCATGTGGGTGCTGGAAACTCAGGTCCTTTGAAAGTGAAACCTGGACTCCTAACAGTTGAACCTAACAGTTCCCCAGCCCAGACAGATCAGTTAATATGTAAATGAATCCTCTCTAGGGTGCCACCTGTAAAGGAAGCTCTGTGCCTTCTCCTTCTCTCCACGCTGGTAGGAAAAAATGTGTATGTGTGTGTGTGTGTGTGTGTGTGTGTGTGTGCCGACCATCAATAATGGTTTCCGCACAGGGCTTTGCCAAGATACCTTTGCTGACCAAAGGACAGCTCAAAACCCACCCCTACCCCCCAGGACTCCCACCTTGGATCTGGACATCATGCAGGTGAACTTACACTCTAGCTAAGCAGTTGAGACTTGAGTTTCTAGTCTCAGCTTCCGGGCCACTGAATCAGAGTAAATGAAAATAACTGTCTTTAGACTTTTCCCTTCACTCCTTGGTCCTATCTAAGTTCATATCCTGTCCTATCCAGCTGTCTCTCAAAGTTCACAAATGAGGTTCTAGAACATCAGCAGCTTATGGGAGCATGGTAGAAAAAGGCATTCCCAGCTCTGACACAGATATCTGTATTCTTTGATATGACTCTTAGTTTGGGGTGGTCATAGAGGAGGTCTCAGGGAAACAGGGTTACTATAGGTCTGAGGGCTGAGGCATAATTTTCCTTACAGGGCCTTCTGGGTAAGCATCAGTGTGGGCAGGAGGTAAGAGAGGAAGGGTTGAAGGGAGAACCCAGGAAATGCCTTCATGGGGCTTCAGGGGAAAGGGAGGCAGGCTGGGGTGAAGGAGTGCTTTAGGACTGCCAGCTCTGACCTGACAGGTACCTACTGGCCTGGATCCTGGGCCTGAGGTCCTGTAGAGCCGTACTCACTCTGGATGGTCTAATGTGCTTATCAGAATGCTTTCTCTAAGAATCTGATTGTCTTGGAAGACTCATCCCTCCAGATATGTTTTTGAACAGCAAAGCGTATTGATATGCTAAAATTGACAATATAAACAATATATCTGATGACCCAGAAGGCCTGGAGTGGGTAGGGATCAGCTCTCTGTTTTAACAGCCTTCTAGGCCAGCCCAAGGTGTGTGGAGGTGTAAGACCCACCGCTGCACCTAGAGCCTTTAGAAGGGCAGTGTGTCAGCTACAGAAGGATCCTGTCCAATGCTTGTGCAGAGGGCACCTCCCTAACTCTACCTAAGGAAGAGGGACACTCACATGGCTTTCCTAAGGGTACCGTATTGATCACAGCCAGGCGGCTCCAGAGGTTATGCAGTGGCTACCAGCTGCTGTCTTGCCCTTGCTGCTTGCCTGGACACTGCCTGGCTGTGTCTGGAGACATGTCACCAGCTTCTCTGTTTTCCCAGCAGAAGATGAAGACTGAACTGGTAACCTCTCAAGTTTCTTCTAGCCTCTCTTTTGATTTTCTTCACTACTCTCGTGCCCTTGTCCTTAGTAGGAAAGAGATAATCTGAGGAATTAAGATGATGCGTGTGTGGCTGTCCCCAACATCTGGTAGAGGCTTGATAAATGCTTGTTGACTTTAAAATTGTCCTTATGTTGCTGCTCAAACTTTTCTTTACCTCTCCTTCCTGTCCCTACTCTGTGCTTGCCTCGGGATCTGGAACCTGTCCCTCTCTGGCCTGATGCTCTCTGTGGAGTGAGAGGGCATCCTTACAACCACAGCCGGGAGGGGAGAAGAGTCTCCGAAATGCTTTCCCAAGAGCAAGAGTGTAGACTGAAGGGTTAGATGGGTGCAGTAGTCAGCACCAGACTTTGCAGCTACTAGAAAGCCTGAGGACAAGGTGACAGAGCCCTGGCTCTCCCTTTCCGAGCCCAAATTCCCTTTCCTCTTCCAAGCCTTAGCTAACTCCTCAGAGGATCAGGTTGTGGTATCTGAGCTCGCTGGAGGACCCTGCTTCCGCATTGCCTGTCGCCTCCCGACTCTGCCCCCTCCCACCCAGCCCAGGGCGCCTCTGCCAACTGCTGGTTATTTATATCCCGGAGCAGCTGCTGACAGACAGCTGTGAGCTGGGAGGCGGCTGACAGGGACAGAGCTAGGCAGAGATGACAGGGTGGTGGGTGGTGCTGTCATTCTTCGCAGGGACTACTGGGCACAGCTTCTCCTCCTTTCACCAGAAAGGTGAGCCTGACAGTCTGACAGGGCATCTGGCTAGGGGCCCTCCAAGGAAAGGGAACAAGGACTTGAACCCCAGATGCAGGAGGCAGCTGCGGGTGCAATAAAGGAGCTTGTTTTTGAGGCAGGGTAGGAACGCCGAGGCTTGTCTGGATGCTGGCACACGGCACCTGCTCAGGCTGTGTGACCTTGCAAAGGTCATCGAACCGTGAATCTCAGTACAGCTAGATGCGGGGATGACACTTCTCTACATTCTCCTCTGCCTCTGTTAGTCTAGAGGTCTCAAGCATAAACATTCCCACTTGCTTGCTGAGTGACCTTGGACAACATATGTAACTTCTCTGCTGATTGCATTTCTATAAAGTAGTGGTTCTTAATTACACCTTTCGGGTGATTAAAGACCTCTAGGGTCTTTGTAGGCATGAATGGGTTAATGGGTACACAGAGGGGACAGGAGCCATGCTTGCCACACACACTGTTGTCTAGGTTAAACAGAACCTTGAGTCTATGCCTTTTTTTTTTAAAACCAAGAAGCTAAGTGATTGAATCAGAAAATACTATAATAGGTGGGGGAACCTTTAATATACATTGCAGGAGGAAGGGTTTTTGTTTGTTTGTTTTACACATTTATGTATAATCAGGTAGGTAATCTGTAGACGGTGAAAGGTACGGGGATTAACCTACCCTTGTTTAGAACCCAAGTCCTGGCTTCTAAAGCCTTCGCCTGCAGTCTCTCTGGGGCTGCTGCAGAACTAACACACACTTAGGATTCCCACTTGGCAGGTGAAGGCAAGAGCACCGTTAGGAGTTTCAGGCTAGCCTGGGCTACATGGTTAGTACCTAGTAAGACTCTGCCTCAAAATAAACCACAGAAAACTACCAAGGAGTATGGAGAGATGGCACAACACTTGCTGCTTTTCCACAGGACCGGTGTGGAGAGCCCAGCAGCCATGTCAAACCATCTGTAGCTCCGGGCTTGGGACATCCGAGGCTCTCTTCTGGCACCTGTGCACACCTGTGCATACTCACGTGCACACATATAAGTAAAAATTAAAACATATATTTTAAGCTAGGGAGGGGTCAGAAATAGTTGTCCCCCTTTCCCGCCCTGTTTCTGTTCTCCCCCGTAGCTCCTTCTTCCAGCCCTTCTCCTGTTTAACTCCATGCTGTTCTGTTCAAAGACAAACTCAGGCCTCGGAGAACGTGAAACCCAAAGTGAGTAGCCATGTCTCTGGGGACAGACAGCCAAGCCCACATCAGAGGGCTGTCAGGGCAGGGTGGATTCTGAGAAGGTGGTGACTTTGGAGCGGGAAGCCGGTGGCCCTCAGGCTCTGTGCTCATCACATAAGTGCAGACTCACTCGGTTTACAGCTAGCTGCCTCTTAGCCAGGGTCTAGAGCAGCTGAGGCTGGTCTGCATGATTTCCATTCTTTCTTACTAACCTTGGCCCTCCAATTGAGAGGAGTGTTTCCCCTCACAGAGGAGGGAGAGAAAGAAAGAGGAAAGCAGAGGAGCTCTCGGTTACTATGGAAACCACTGGAACACAAACTCAGCTTTAGCTAATCCTTGACTTGCAGTAATACATTCATAACCACAACTTAAGTGAAAATACACTCATGCACGCACACATGCACACACACACCTTTAAGAACAAATGCTGGCTCCCTTTTCTCTTGCCACATCAGTTAGGTCTAATGGTGGATCCAGGTTCAAGGGGAGGCTGAATCGAATCTACCCCACTTTAAAGCTCTTGCTGTCCTCTCATCCTGAAAAATCCAGGAACTGAATCCAACACTGGGCCATCACCTGGAAGTCTGTAGGGAGTGTTGCGTCTTCAAAGTCCCTAAGGATTTGCTGAGTCATGATGGCCACAGGCAGAGGTAAAGAAGTTTGCTTTGTCATTGGCCTGGGCCACAGCATCCAAGAAACAAGCACCTAGTGTCAGGATTGACACACGCAAATGAACAGTCTGCCTCCCATCACGCAGTCACTCAGCACAGGCAACGGAGGGTACAGCACAAATTATCTGCTGCTGATAATGAAGGTCACAGTTCACTCACGGTCACCCTGGGATGCGGTCTTTTTTTAAGGGGAGTAGTTGAGGCCTTGGGCTCAGAGGGAAAAAGAAATTGATCTAAGACCATGTCATTAACGCTATGTCTTCACCACACACTCCAGCCACAGGTTGGCTGACCTGCCAATGTCACCAGCCTGCTCAACTCAAAATGCTTTGAGGATTCTGCATTCCGTATCCTTCTTCCACTTCAAGGTTGGGTTTTCATCTCCTCTGCACACTTGGAAAGCATCCCTGTTCACCTGAGAATCTAATTACCGCTCCTTCTAAGCAGCGGGCTCGGCTTCTGTTATGCAAATGTGGCTGTGATTGTTTGGTTTCCTCCTTTGCACCCCCATCTCCTTTCAAGCTAGAGTTGCAGCTCTGGCTTTTCCTGAAGAAGGTTCCTGAGATGCTGTCCCCCACCCTTCCACTCCCCCTCCAACCAGGAAATCACCTTGATTACCCACCATGGATCCCAGGAGCCATGGAGGGCCTGTCTTGGGTGAACAGAAGGAAAAATAAACATCTGGAGTGAGAATTTATTTTATGTCTTTGGAGGTGCAGTTAGTTAGAAGGTTCCAGTTAAGCTCTGGGGAGAGCGGTGAGGGCCAGAGGGGCTTGGTTCCGAGGGCTGTGTGAGACTCTTTCTCAAAATAATTAATTAATTTAAAAGCCCAAGTGTCTAATACATTCTAGGCAATATTCTTGGTATGTGAGCTTCCAATATGAAAGAGACAGTCACAAATGAATAAGTTTGTTGTAGCAGGTAGCAAGAGACAACCCAGAAGGAAGACCCCTTGGAGCTTGTTCTGCAGGTGCCATTTCGAAAGAGATTTTTCTTTTTCTGGGAGCACTGAGATAAAGGTGAGCACCCCATCACCAGATGCAGAACCTGAGCCCAGAAGCTTAAGGCTGACTTGTTCAGCACAGAGGGCTCCCTGGGAGTCAGAGGCCTGGCTCAGGTGTGCCTGGGTATTCAGAGAAGTTGGCAGCCATGGGGCTGGAACTAGGGAAAGCAGGTGGGGGAGGAGGTCAGCACTCAGATGGTTTGGAGGTCATCTAGGGATCTTGGGTTTTGCTTTGAGCAACAAGGGTGCCATTGGGAAGTTTTGAGCAAAGAAGTAAGTTGGCAACTTTTCTAAGGGCCAAGCTCCTGTTTGGCCCGCTGTGTGAGGGAGAGCTTGTAGATGCAGTAGGTAGAAGGCTGCTTGGGGTCACAGGGCTCAGAGGCCCAGGCAGGAACAGGGGGATCCAGATGGGAGCAGAGGGCTTGGGGTGGGAACAACAGAGAAGGCAGGAAGTCCCAGGAACCAAGATAAATGCCTTCAGTGTATGAGACACGGAGGTGAAACTATTCAGGGGCAATGCCTTGTCTGAACAATTAGAGCTACTATTGACTAAGGTGGAAAAGGATACAGGAAGAGAGGCCAGGGGAGGAAATCAAAGGCCTATCCGGGGATGCTGGGTTTTCGATTCCCCCAAGATAACTAGTGAGTGGAGAAAGATGGTCAGCAATTGGAGGCTGAAGTTCAGGAGTCTGGTATACAGCTGCACACAGCTGCACACAACAGATGGGACTTACTAGAGTGAGGGTAGATGAGCTCACTTGCCCCATGAGTACTTCCAGGATTAGCATTCAGCAATTGCAGTGGATCAGTGGAAAGGAAGGATGAACCATCAGGGTAAACTGAGACCCGGATTTCAAGCATTCTGATTCCCCCATCTACAAAACTCTCAGATCTTGGGGGGAGATAAATTAAGGTTGCCTTGTGTAATCTTACAAGGAAATAGACAGGACAGAGCTGAGGTGACTTGTGTGTCCTTCGTCCTAGGTGTCCATTCTTTTCTTGTCTGAGAATGGATTCCAGAAAGCCCAGTACTCAGCCAATGTCACTGAGGTCACAGGGAGGGCTGGGTGGGCATCTCATTCCCCTGGCCTCTCTTCAATGTATTTGTGTTTCTCATTGGTGATTTTGCTCTTTAGGAGGTCTATGAGCACCATGCCAATGTATGTCTTAACCTCCCAAGTATGAGCAGTCTGTGGTGTGCCTGGCAGAGACAATATGTGGGTATAGGCAAATTTCATGTAGGTGTGGGATCCAGGTGTTGGCTGTGAGTTGGATATTACTGGGCCAACAATGTATGTTAAGTCAGGTAATTTAAAAATACACATGTAAAAACAAGCTTAGGTATTGATGGTTCTTAAAAGAGGTTCCCAAACCCTGTGCCTATGTTTCCTCTACGAGGAAAACTTCTGTATGTACAGTGGCTGCTAGCTAATTCAGAGTTTGTAGGCATTTCAGGAGGACCATGAAAGCCTACTTGCTTCTCTGTCCTCACATGCTCTCACAGAAGTGGTGTTGAGCTTGTAAAGCCACTGGAACCATTTCCTGAGGACAAGGGTGGTGCTGCATCATGCCTTTGAAACCATTCTTTTGTCATGTAGGGTAGCTATTTTCCTTCTCATCTCTACTATTATTTTGATATAACTATATATTTGTACCACACTTCATTTTGTTATATTTTAAGTTCTTTGAACTTTCTGATAACTTTTTTTTTTCAGTTTAACACAGTAAAATTCACTTTTGGTAATGTTCAGGCAACTGGTCCTGAATCTACCACCACACTTGAAATATAGAACAATTCCTGTTGGAAATTCCTTTGTCCTGACAATTCTATGTCAGCCCCTTTTCTTACCATGAACCTGGCAACTATGTATTAATTTTATTGTCCCTATAGCTATGCTTTCCAGAAAGTCATGTCTAGAGACTCAAATTTAACATTTTGGATTTGACGGCTATCAGTTAAGAAACATATTTAAGGCTCACCACAGTGATACTGTTGTTTCAAATTGTGCATCTTTTTCCTTGCTGAGTAGTACTCCATTCTAGATAAGTGCTGCAGTCTGTTATGTGTTTGCCAGCTAAAGAGCATCTAGGTTCTTCTAGCTTGGGAAAAGTGAATAAGGCTGCTATGCACATCTACTCTCGGGTCTTTATGTAAATATGAGTTTCTGATATTGAACAAAGAAGAATAGAGTTATAAATCATATAGTCATGATATGTATGAGATCATGGGAAGTGGTCCAAGTGTTGTCCAAGCAGCTGAGCCATCTGCTCTTTTACCCACAATATCCTAGAGTGCAGCTGTTCCTTGGCCTCCCCAGCACTGGTTCTGTTCCTCACGGTTAGTTATTTGCTGTTGTAATAGGTGCACACGCTGTTACGTTAGTTATTCTTCTAATGGCTGAGGCTATAGATAACTTTTTGAATGTGGTTCTTTTCCCTGTATCCCTGCCTTTTCTGATCTTTTATTTTTTCTTTCTATTGTTGTCTTTAAGTACTTGTTGTTAAATTCTGTTGTTTTTTGTTTTGTTTGGAATTTTTGTTGCATTTTGTTTTTGAGACAGGGTCTTGCCCTATATAGTCCAAGATAGCTTTGAGATCACTGTATAGGTCAGGATGGCCTCAAATTCATAATCTGCACACCTCAACCTCCCAAGTGCTAAATTACTTGCCTGTGCCACCCTGCCCAGCTAATTGTTGTGATCTGAGAGGTCTTTGTATATTCTAGATCTAAGCTCTTTGCAGAATGTGTGATTTGCAAGAATTTATTCCCTGCTTATGGCTTGTGGTTTCCTTCTGTTCCCAGAATCATTTGCAGGACAAAGTTATGAATTTTGACATTATTTTTTTTCTTTTGTGGATTGATTACTTTTTTTTTTTTTTTTTGGAATTTCATATAGAAGCTTTTAGCTTAACCAGTATCACAAAGATTCTCGCCCATGCTTTCATCTAGAAATTGTATAGTCTTACGCTTTATGAATGATCCAAATGTTACATGACCCATTCCAAATTAAGTTGTGGTTAATTTTTGTATAAAGTTGTGCAGTTTAGGTATATATGTGTATACATGTATACGCATATACGTGTATATGTATATGTTTGTCTGGTTGCTCCAGGACTATTGTTTCTTTTTGTTTGCTTTTTTGCTTTTCTAAAAAAAAAAACAACATGAAGGAAAAAGATGGAGTTCCACAATGTGTTGGAATTGTGCAAATGGGAAGCCTGTGGAGAGGAAGGGATCAGAGACATGGCCTACCTACTAAGCTGTTCACCAGCAGCTCAAATTCAAAATGTCAAGAGTCCATAAGTCAGAGAAGCTGGCAGAGCCTTAGGCCCTTGCAGAAGTCATTAAACAGAGAACAGGTTCTTGAGCCAAGCTCATGTAGCACCCTCTGGGGAAGGGTGAGCCTTGTCAATGGTCAGCGACAGCCTGCATGAGGTCCTCACTGTCCCAGGGCTCTGCCTCCTCAGGCTCTGGAGAGGAGGTGGATGCTGCAGCCTGGGCTGGAAGCCAGGCTGACTCATCGGCCCAGGGTGAGCCTCTCAGGGAAAGGTTGTTTTATTTGCTCTCCCAGCTAACTGCAATAACAGCACCAAGGTGTCTGGTGCTTTGACTTTCTCTTCCTGGGCTCCTGATGGAGATTGGCAGAATCCAGCATCCAGGGAATCCATTGTCAGTCTCAGCAGCCTCCTGTACCTCATTAGACAAAAGCTGAAAGAGATGGGCATGGAAGGCTTGTCAGCCCTGTAGTGCGGCCTGTGAGAGCAAGCAGTTTCCAGGAGATGGTAAGACAGTGAGGGAGTGACTGGCTCCTCTCACTAGCCCCTCTAGCCCTGGGATATGGGATGCTAGTATAGACTTTTCAGTTTGAGCTGCAGGCCCTTTGCTTTGAGTGACAGGAAAAGGGATGGCTATGACAGTCTTTGGGACTATTCAACAACCCCTGGGTCACAGGCTCCTTCTGGTAGTGTGACATAGAAAGTATTTTTGGGTAATTTAGGCTAGAGCAGTGAGTGTAGGGGTCACTGTGGGGTGATATGGTTTGTTTCCCAGAGGTTTATGTGTTAGAAACTCTGTTCTTAGTGTAACATGTTGAAAGGTGGCTGGGTGTTCAGAGGGCGGGGCTTAGTAGTGATGGGGTTAGGACCACCTTTGTGAAGGGATTCATGTTGGTCTCATGACTGGGCTGAACCTTATGCATGGATTAGTTCTCATGAGGGTGGATTCCATGAAAGAGTCAGTCTGACCTGTTCTCACTCTCATCATTTGACCTCTCTTGCACATGCTCTGTTATGTGATGTAGTCCCTTATGTCATATTGCCACCCAGAAGGCCATCACCAGGCTCACAGGATCTCAGATTTTCACTCTCTAAAATTGTGAAGTAAACACATCTCTTTGCTCTGTAAAGCACACAGCCTGCAGGCTGGGGTACTTCTAATGGACATTTGCTAAGACTCAGACATCCATGATCAGAGCCTTATTTGATTTAAACAGCCCAGGAAAGCAAGATGGTGCCAGTAACTATTGCTGCACCTTACAAGCCAGAGGGGACACGGCAGCTCCCTTCAGTCTCTTCCATAAGGATCCTAATCCCATTTTAAGGCCTCTTTCTCTTAAGACTGTCATGTTGGGGGCTTATGAATGGGGAGGGGGCCGCCAACATTCAGAACACAGCAATACCCAACATTAACACATACAAGCCTCATCCGGATACAAGTGTTTGTCTGTGAAGTTTCTGTCTTAGGCTCAAGGCATCAGCCTCTTTGCTTTCTGTTTACATCTTGGATGTATACAGCTCACAGACATATTCACACCACCCACCACTCTCATAACACGCGGCACGCACTCAGACACCCTTGCCACAAACACATCCGAGTATTCATACTCTTAGCTATGTTCGCCCAGACATGTGCCTCTTCCAGCTTCCAAGTGCGGGGAATCTCTTGACCGGAGGTGGACACTTGAATACCTGCCCTTACTCTATGGGCCTGAGCACCCTTTTACACACAGTCTCTCCAGCGGGCTCCTACCTGGCCATGCTGACGTCCACACAGCAAATCATCTCCCCCGCCCCCCTCACGCCATTGACACGCTGCACCTGTCTTGTCGCTCGCTCCTCGCACTCTGGCTTTGACTGGGTGAAAGCCAGAGTCTGCCTGGCACATATCCCAGAACAGCAGCCCAGAAGCAGTCGTCCAATGGGAATGAGCCTCCACAAGCCCAGAATGGGTGCCTGCCAAGTCAGGAAGAACCATCAAGGAAAGAAGCCTCAGGAGGTGACCTGGTGCCTCCTCTCCAGTGCCCTAAACAGGCATGAGATGAGGGAGCATGTGGTGGCTTTTCTCAAGCTCTTCCTCATTCTCCTCTGATGTCTGGACACTTTGAATATTCATGGCCTTTACCAACCTAGAGGAGCAAGTGAGACCTGAGTGACAAGCCAGCTTAGAGAATCTGAAGTCAGGGTCTGGGCTACTGCGTGGCTCACCAGCCGTTGGTTGTGTAACATAGCTATGTTTTAGAAATAGTTTGTCTCCACGGGTTTAAACACTGGATGCTCCTTCTCTGCTACGGTGATGTTGGGAGGAGGTGGGACATTAACAGCCTGCTGAGAGGCCCTTAGGTCACAAGGGGGCACTGTCCTTGAAAGAGATTGAGGTAGTTCTTGAGGGACTCCTGAACAAGTTCTCATAAAAAGCAATCTTGACTCGTGGCTTGCCATCCAGCTTCAGGGCGTGAAGCTTCTCCTCTCACAGGGGCCGCCGCCATGATGGTGTGGACCACAGCATCCTCATCCGAGCTGAGCCAAGGCCGGTGTCACGTCCTTCAACCTCCAGAACCATGAACTCGGTAAACCTCTTTCCTTTATTAAATTACCTTGCCTCCGGTATTTCATTATATTAAAGCAAAATGTAGTAATAATATAATCACTATATTCTCATAAGTCAGAACATGCCCAGAAACCAAAAACCCAAACCAAAAAACTTAACTGAATAAATAAATGTGAATGCTCATTAGCCTGTGAAACAGGACAGACAATGCTTTGTCTCCTGAGGCTTTCTATACGTTATAAGGAGCTATGAAGAATTTTTGCTGGTATTGCGATCAAAGCAGGTCGGTGGGCAATTCCCTGCCCAGTTCACCTGCGTCTGACTCTTCCCTTGCACTGTCATTAGCACTGTCATTAGCAAAAGGCCTCCAGCCCTCAGGTCCCTTCTGGTGCACTGCACATGCGCTGCCCTCTCATCAGTCTGCCCAGCACCCGGCCCGGGGAAGTGAGCGGTTGCAGCCTGCAGCCAGGGAACCCAAGGCTCTGAGAGGCTGAGCCATTGGCCTGACGTCAGAGCAGAGCCAGGCTTTGACTCAGGCCTCAGCTTCCCAGCAGCACACTAAGCTCACACTTATGCATTATCGCCAGCCAGGGAATGCACATTCTAGAACATTCATTGGTTGTCTAAGCCTATCTATACACACTCCTTTTCTGTGTCTGTTTCTCAGTGTGAAGCTGCATGCCAGACTGCTACAGACAGAAGGAACCGTGTTGACTGGGTTCACTTCACAGTGTATAGCATACTTCCGGGAATAGATAGATTACTTTTTAAAAAATAGTAATGGCTTCATAAATTTCAAATGGAATCTGGGGTGACAAGACAAAGTTCTACTCCTGTTCTTAGAGAGAAAAAAAAAACTTCAAGAAGAACTGGTCTGAATAATAAAAAACAAACAAACAAACAAACAAACAAACATTTCCAGGGCCGGAAACTTGGCTCAGTGGGTAAAGTGTTTCCTGTTATAGTGCGAGGACTTGAGTTCAGATGCCCAGCATCCATAATAGTATGCATCATAAACCACTTGCCAGAGAGCTAGAGACAGGTGGATCTGGACAGCTAGTCTAGCCAAATAAATGAGCTCCTGATTCACTGACGTTTGCAAAAATAAATAAATAAATAGATAGATAGATAGATAGATAGATAAATAAGGTAGAGAGAGAGATAGAGAAAAACACTCAACATTGACTTCTGGCCTTCAAATGTACACACACACACAAAGTTTCAGCATAACATACTTCTGTGGTCAGATGTACATGTTTCTTCCCCTCACACCAAGTAGTTATCTGGCAGATAGCAAAGGTCCTGTGCTTCAACTCAGTGCTGATCCTATTACAGCAGAGAACACCAGATCCTCCTGTAAGTTGCCAGCTGTGTCTCACAGAAGGTCTCAATCTTCCTATGCCATGCAAAGCCACAGATGTGGCTTGTGTCCCTGACCCACCACACCTAAGCTGGGGCTCCCTCCACCCCTGGCTCTAGGGCTGGATTAATTTGCCAGGAAAGTTCAGAGAATTGAGAGAGAAAAAAACTGCTTACTGTTAGCAATTTATCACCCTGGATGCTACAGGGGTTGGGATACAGATGCTGGATTAAGATGTGTGGAACAGGTACGGAGCTTCCAGGCCCTCTTGGCATATGTGGCCTTTCAGGGGTCCCCAGGGATTCATCTCCTCAAAAGCTCTCTGAACCACATCTTCTTTGAACTCTGTCCCTTTGAGGTTTCTGGGAACCATTAGCTAGACATGATTTATTACATCACTACCCGTAGGTAACCGGCCACACATTTGGTCAACTTCTTCCCAAAGGTGGGAGGTACGACTTGTTACCTCAACCTGTGATCATGAATTGGCATTCTGGTTAGCAGCCTTCATCGTGAAGCAATCTAGGGGTCCCCCAAACTAGCCAGTTTACTAGCATATAGAAGATAACGTACATCTGGTGATACAAACCTATTAGGAGCTGTGCGTCGGGGGAGAGACATACACGGCTCATGACATCACAGTGCCCAGCTGGCTTCAGAATTAAAGCTCTCACTCACAAACCTAACTTTGCTCTGATAATTTCCTCTCTCCTTCATTTTCCCATTTGTAAAGTGAAGTTCTAGATGTGATAGGCTCTTGGGATTCTTCCAAACATGATTTTTAAATGTCTGCTCTTTTGCATGGTACTGAATGGAAGTGATGACATAAAATGATTCCACGTGCTTACGGATAGGATCACTCCAGAACGCTATTTCCCACTCCCCCGTGTTCATTTTCCTGCACTTATCCTGAAGGAGAGCACAAGTCAAGATGGAGCAGCCTCTCAGCTAAGAATGAAGATGTCCCTTGTCAATTCTTCTCCAACACAGCCACCCGGAGCTTCCCAAAGCCATGATCAGTCACTCCATCTGTGGGCCAACCATGTCATGGGCTAGATACTCCCTGGGTCTGGGAGGCTGTGAGAAAGAGGGCCTGTGAAGATGTGGGTGGTCAGGCTGTCCTGGATTCCTTAACCTGCTGACTCATGGGAGTGGGATAGGCTCTCACTGACAGGAAGACACTAGCAGTTCAGGCCTGGCCTGTGCATCTGTCCCCATCGGCAGCTGGTACTTGAGAAGACAGAATCTCCATTGTGACAGAAGGAAAATGTCCTAGATTTGGCTACATGTTGGCTCCAGGCTAGTCACTTATCTCCATGAACCTAAGTGGCTCCATTTGTACACAGCCAGCTATTTTGGGTTTCAACATTTTGTAAGTGTAATCAAAAGATGTAGATCACTGGAATAGCTATAGACACTAAGACTCTAGGGTTCCCTGGGAAACTTATTCTGCCCCCAATTGTCCTTCTCTGGGCCAGCACTCCCAGGATAAAAGTGGCCCTGACACTTCTTCCAAAGCCAATGATGACTTGCTGTCCTGTCATCTCCAACCACCTGTCCTGTCCCCCGTTTGAATCTCCTCTCCATAGGAGCCCTCGTCCCAACAATGCACTCAAAACTGTTTAACAAGCAGATGTGAGATGGAGTTTGCCAATTGCGAAGGTGCAAATACTCTCACTATGACCAGTACCAATATGATATCATTGATTCAGAGCCAGGGCAAGAGCCAGCAACAGAGTGCTTCGTAGTTTTCTACCACACAGAGATTATAGATCTAAACAGCCTCAAGAGCACAGACACTAATAAAATACAGTCAAAATTTAGGAAGGGATCAGACTTCTTTACTACCTTGCTTTTAATAAAATTTATTGAACTATAAGTTTGTGTCAGTTTTTTGATGGCATGATTCACAACTTGTTCATTAAATTCTTGGGGGAAAAAATCAGTCCTTCTCTTCCAAACAAAGCTGTAGAGCCTTACGTTTCCAGGAATCTGTGGCTCTAGAGTCTTGCCTAGACAAGGTCTCCCCTGGACAAGCTTTGGAGGTAAAATAGGGGCATTTGGTTCTGCATGGACGGCATGCCACCCTTTGATAACTTTAGCCTTTCTTAGGTAAGACTGTCTCCCTAGTTTCTTCCTCCTCTGTAGGAACAGTAGTGAAAGAATTAAGACCTGGGCTGTCAGGACAGGTTGTGTTTAATAGACTCAAGCCCAACTTTCAGATTGACTTTCTCAGCGGTTCCATGAGGTAGGTGGGGCGGTGGGGTTGTGATGGACAGCCAGCCTACTGTGTTAGTTAGCTTTTCTTTCTCTCCCTTCAGGATGTCTCTTGACTCACAGCATGAGAGGGTTCTGTGCATTGTGATGAGGAAAGGAAGGCGTGGCCAGGTGGCTTACACTGTGACAGGAGGAGAGGGTGGCAGAGCTTCACGACATCATTGCAGTCAAGAAGTAGAGAGGGCACGAGAACATGGGGCCAAAGGCCTGGGCCTATGACTTACCAGTGAGGACCCACTTCACAGCCTCCCAAAGTAGAGCTACCAGCTGGGGCACAAAGGGTCAAAGGACAACATCAACTTTCTCTCTTCTTTGTCTCCTCCCCGCTTCTTTCTTGTGTTCAAAACCTGACAGATTCAAACTCTAACATCAACTCCTTCTCTCCTCTTTGTTCTCTCCTCACTCTCTTTTTCCTTCCCCTCCTCTCCCTTCTTCGTCTCTTCCTTTTCCTCTTGTCTTTAAAAGGATCTCACTATATTATCCAGGACGGCCTCAAATTTGAGACCCCCTTGCCTCAACCTCCAGTGCTGGGATTAAAGCATGCGACACTATGCCTGGCCATAGCTGGCCTTTTCTGTAAAGGACTGGAGAATAACTGTTTTGGATTTTGCAGGCCATATACAATCTGTTGCAATCGCACGACTGTGTTATAGTAGACTAGAGGCCTCTCGGGACACTGTGAAAGCAAGCATGTGCTGTTACATCCCAATAAGCTTTATTTATAGACAATGAAAATTGAGTTATATAGAATTTCCACATGTCACAAAATGTTATTATGCTCTGATTTTCCCCAACCACTTGGAAGTATAAAAACTATCAGGTTGTTAAGCTGTTGGTTTTGTTAGGTTAGATGTTTTCACTGTACTTTCTATGACATCCTCAATTTATGCTGTGTTTATGGAGGTAACCCCACTGTGAGTTGAGGAACAGCTTCCTATTGCAACATTGTAACTATAAAAATGTTAGCTGTGCCTTTTGGCACCTCCCCAGCAAGAGTGGCATCACCTCCCCATGACTTCTTAATAGCCATGAATTTGTACAGCGCTTAGCTATTACTAGAATTCCAGCTGTTTCTGGAACTTACTATTTTAGTTGTTCAGAAATATTTTATTTTCATAACATGGCAAATAAACAACTACTCATGCCAGAAAACGCAAATAAAAATATAGAAACCATTCTTAACTCAAAGGCCAGATGAGAATAAGCCCCAGGCAAAATATGGCCCACAGGGAAAGTTTAGCTACAAATGTCTTTCCCCAAGCTTTCTGAATTGAGTGGCTGGCTATCTTTGTTAAAGAGAAAGAAAAAAAGCCAGCCAGCCCAAACACTTGTTACAGGTGCCAAAGCAGGTTTTATTCAAAGGGCCCATGGCCATAGGTGCACTGAGATGGGGCCTTGCAAGTGGAGAGAGACTGGGCTCAGCCAGGCCCCCCAAAAGGATAAGTGGGAATCAATAATGAAGGATTTAGGGAGGTCAGTGTATGCAAAGAAAAAAAGTGTTTTAGCTAAACTGACTTGCTGATACAAGTTATTGCAAACTATTGACACTGAGGTACTTAAGAAAACAAAGTGTCTGAGCAGGGTTCTTGCCTCAATGGGCTTCTGTAAGGACAGAAGGGGAAGCTTGGCCTTTTGAAGCAATGGAGTTTGGCTGTAGTTTTGGTCAAGGGCCAACAGTCTTTGCCATTCCAAGCCCTCTAAAGAGTTTAGGAAATACGGCAGAGCTTTTACCAGCTAGGCATACTGATGGGTTTGAGTCATCCTTCCTTAGAAAATTAACAGTTGAGAGGCTGCGGGCATAGCACCGTAGTAGAGCATTTGCCTAGCTGGGTTCCATCCACATCGTGGGGGTAGGTGGTGGGGAGAGGAGGTGGGGAACAGAAGATGAGTAGTCCTGCTTGCAGACTTACTCCTTTCTTCGAAAAGCCATCATCCTGACAGATGTGCCAGTGAGAACGGTTCCAGAGAGAAAGGAGTTAAGGTGGTAGAGATGCTACCTTACAGGCAGGTTTCAGTCCGGAAGCAGAGGCAGCCTGAGCTCAAGCACACACACACACACACACACACACACACACACACACACACACACACACACGCACATGCATACACACGTACACTCATACACACACACATATACACATACACGCAAACACACGTGTGCGCACACACACACACACACACACACACACACACACACACACACACACACGGGAGAGGGAGAGCTGAGGGGAGTTTTCTGGGAGGTGGTGGTAAGAAAGGAATCCTGCCCGAGATTCCCCTCATCCCTGCAGCCACACACAGCTTCTCCTGTTCCCACTACCCTCCCAAGCCGCTTTTTCCTGTAGCAGCCTGCTGGAGAGGAAAACACAAATGGAGCATGAAGAAAAAAATCAGCAAAATAATTACAGGTTACAAGAAATCAATTGAAACTGTGTAAATGGCTTGAGGCAGGTAGCCGAGTCAGGCTTAACACCCAGGCTTCTCTACAGCTGCACTGTGAGTCTTGTGACAGGAACTGAAGAGCCCTGACTGTGGTGTCTAAGGATCTGAGTGGGAGCCCCAAGCCTGTCGCAATCCACCGTGTGAGTGTGGCTGCCCACTCCCTCCCGAGCACGGTTCATCACCTAGGACACCACACTAATCATTTTGTCTACTTGTGTCTCCTGGATGGTTGAAGGTCAATGTGCTAATGACAGGAACGTGCTTGGAAACTATACAGACCTAGACAGATGGGTCTCCTGCCTTTCTCTCTTCAGTACCTTGACTTCTTTATATCTCTGCCACCTGTTCTTGGAGGCAGAGCCGATACCCATAGCTTGGCTTGCTATAGTTGTCTGGCCGAATTCACTTGAATCCCGCATAAGCCTGAGGCTGGTGTGGTATTGTGATCACACTGCTTGGGACACCTACTCTCTAAGGGCCAGGGGAAAGGTGTGATTGAGGGCTGAGGGGTGGAGGTAGTTTGGGTTAAGGAAAAGGGGGAACCCTGGAATGCAGGTTTCCCGGAGAACACGCTGCTTGGTATGGCGAGGGGCTCCTGGGAGCTAGTGTCTGCTCTTAACCACACTGTGGGAAGACAGAGCTTGCCACTATGAGACAAATGGAGTGCAACTTAATGCAAAACTGTGTGCTTCTAACTGTGAGCTGTCTGCAGCGAGATCCCTGCAGACTCATGGCACTGACTGGGCTGGGAACAGAAGATCTTGAAGAACACACTGGATTATAACAGAGATGGACGCTGGTCTCTGGACATGACAATTGGATAGGGTTATGACTTGAGATGTGGAGGTAGCTGGGGCTGGGGGGCATGCAGGGGAGAAGGTCCTGGCCAAGAGCATCTTGGGTACCTCCACTGGAAAGATGCTAGATGATAGGGTCAGATAGGGCAGGACTTCTAAGTCTAGCCTGGGGTGATGTGGTGCAATTTAGACTAACTGCGGATAGGCTAATGCATTATTGATTTGTGCAATGGATAATTTCAGAGCTCAGAAGTAGGAGAAGCAAGAAAGCTCTGGGTTTTGCTTTGGCCCCAGGGAACAAACACTTGTTAGCAATGGAGTAACTGGGTATTTGGAAAAGAGGCCCTATTAACCTGGAGTGGATCACAGTGAAAGTCCTCTGGACATAGCAGGATGGGTGTTAAGCTGCAGGAAAGGGCACTGGGAAAGCCCTGCTTGGGAGACCAGGTTAGACCTCTGGTTAGCCTCCGGAAAACCAGAGGTGACATGAGGAGGAAGAGGAGATATAACTTTCAGAATACAGAGCTGCGGGGGGGGGGGGGTAAAATCTGCAGTGCAGTCACAAATAACCACACACGGACAGTCGATTCTCTCGGATCCAGTGCTAATGGTACCAGCCTTGTAGAGTTAACAACAGGGTGATGTTACCAGGTACACGGCAAAGTCTCAGGGAGAGGCTAGAACAGGGATTTTCCCTCCCTTGGCTTATGTGGGACTTTCCTGCCTGCCTCCCTCACCTCAGACCCTCCTGCAGGCCCATGCTTCTGTGGTCTCGCCCCAGGCTCCTGGCCTCCTCCCGTTCTTCCATGCCACCCTATCTGGGTTGGACTTCAGGTTCTTGATGTGTAACAAAACAAAACAAACAACAACAACAAAACAAAAAACAGTGCAGAGCAAGAAAAAGGTGTTGCATCCTCAGAGAAGGTGGTCCAAGCATACTTGTAGAGGAGGAGACCATGGAGGGGTTGAAAGGGTGGTATTGCAGGCAGCAGAAGCAATAGGTGTGGAGATTGGACTGTCAACTTGACACAATGTAGACTCTCCTGAGAAGAGAGTCACAACAAGGAATTATGAGGGTCATGTTGGCCTGTAGGCACATCTGGGGAGGGTTATCACAGTAATTGGTGTGGTAAAGCCCAGTCCACTGTGGGTGGCACCATTCCCTGCGTTTGTATGAGCATAGAGAAGGTGAGCAGGGCAGTAAGCATGCATGCACTCTCCCTCTACCCTTGACTGCAGATGTGATGTGACTCGCTGTTTGAAGACTCTGCCTGGGACTTCACTTCAGTGGTGGATTATAAACTGGAGTTGTGGATTAAAATAAACACTTGCTCTGCTAAATTGCTTTCTGTTAGGTTATTTCGTCATAGCAACAGAAGTGAAGCTGAGACAGGGGGAGGGCATTTGGAGACAGGGTGACAGGCAGGTTGACAAAGGCAACTGAGCAGAAGCAAGAGGGGAGCAGACGGGTGGGCACATCCTGAGAGTCAACCACTCAGCACTCTTCACCCATTTCCAGTCATGCCTCCGCTGGCCTGTTCTACGCTGACTCATATTATCTGCCTCTGGGTAGGACATAGCTTCCAGAAGGCAGGCCTGTGGCCTGTTTGTTCTCTACTCCTTACACCTGCTGCAGGGTCTCTGTCTGGACAACCCCAGGGTCAGGATTAGTGCAGACAGGCAGCACATGGGAGCCACCCAATGACAGTGCAGTAGAGGTGAGAGACAGAGAGGAGGCGACCTGGCAAAGAGTGTGGGCCAGCTGTCACGGAAAACTGAGTCAAAGTGGAGGGACCGTCACTTTGTGGTTTGGTTTAAGAGCTCCAAGCCATTTTCTTGCCGGACCTGGAATGGTGCATTTAGTAACCTCGTATATATATATTGTCCCCTCCTCAAGAAGTAACTAATAATGCCACACAGTTCTGGGATCCCCTCCTTCCCAGTGAGGAGAGCAGGTAGTATGTTTGATGAGGGTGATGGTGAGTGGTGATTGGCAACCTGATTGTCTCAAGAAGTGCCTGGGAGATGGGCCTGTGGGCATGGCTGTGGAGGATCACCTTGATTGTGTCAATTAATGTGAGAGGATCTGTCCCCTGTGGGTGGCACCATTTTCTGACTGGGATTAGAAAGGGACCAGAGGAACAGCATGTCCCCATCCCCTGCTTCCCTCCTGTGGATGTGATGTGGCAGCTGCTTCAGGCTCTGGATAGAATGACCGTACCTTGGACTGACCGTACCCTTGGACTGACTGTACCTTGGGCTGACTGTACCTTGGACTGTGAGTACCTTGGACTGTGAGCTTCTCCCTTACGCTGCTTTTGTCCGGGTCTTTTATCCAAGCAACAGAAGACAGTGAGCGAGCCTAGCTCCTACTTCTCCATCCTTCTCCGCTCTCTGTACACTCCTTCTTTAGGCACCAAGTCCACTAGTTCCCTAATTCCAAAGGGAAAGAGTTTGTTTTGATATACAGCTCAGCATGGCCTGGCCCTCCTGCCTCTACCTCCTGAGTGCTGAAATTACAGGTATGTGACATACTGCCCAGAGCTACAGATTTGATAAAGATGCTAATTAATAATCACACTGGGCTCTCGTGGCAGCTGTGTGACTCTCTCCCCGATCTATCACATGGAGCAATTAAGTCCCATTTCTGTGGCTTTCAGAATTCCTTACTTTTTCTTCTGGGCTCAGGCCCTCCTAGCCAGTCCCTGGCTTCACAACCCGAGGATTGCAGTGATTCTTCCATTTTTAAAATTGTAAGTGTAAGAGTGTTTTGTCTGCAGGTATGTGTGTGCATATGCATACACTGCTTGTGGGGACCAGAAAAGGGCAGTGGGCCCCCAGTTACTGAAGTTATACATGGTTGTAAACCACCCTGTGGGGACTAGGAATCGAACCCTGGTTCTCTGGAAGAGCAGTCATTGCTCTTAGCCTCTGAGGCATCTCTCCAACCCTGGGGCTTCTTGTGTTAGTCGACATTGGTCAAAGGCTCTCATATCTATTGTCACCCTGGGAGCCACACCTGCTGTCATCAGCAATAGCCCTAGGAACCCAAGCAGAACTTAGCTTTGTCACTCTGAAGCCAGACACAAGCTTAAGGTGAGCCACTCTGGAGCAGAATTATATTTATTACAGATGGGAAGGGAGACACGCCAGGGAGGAGTAAGGCAAGGGAAGCTTTAGATGGGGGTACGGAGGGTTGGGGTGCTTTTCTAGTTATTTCTTTAAACATAGATAAGAACCTAATAAAAACTTAAGGAATTTATTTTTTGTCCAGATTAACTTTTTTTTTTCCTTGCTCTGGTCTTCCCGACTTGCTCCTGTCGGCCCCGCTCGCTCAGTCCCTGTTCTCTCCGGTCCAAGGATTCATTTATTATTATTCATAAATACACTATAGCTGACTTCAGACGCACCAGAGGAGGGCGTCAGATCTCATTATGGATGGTTGTAAGCCACCATGTGGTTGCTGGAATTTGAACTCAGCACCTTTGGAAGAGCAGTCCGGTGCTCTTACCCGCTGGCTGAGCCATCTCACCAGCCCCATAATTTATTTTTTGTAAGCAAAATGTAAGGTGGGTTTAAGGGATGTTGTTTAGACTTTCACGGGGGAAAGAAGAGCTAAGAAGTCAAGGTTACCCCTGATCTTGGCTCCAACCGAGTACAGTACATCTACCGTCTTCTCCATTTCTGAGAGGTGCCTAGGGAAACATAGATCTCTGTCAGTAGTTTTGGCTTTATTCATGGCACCTGAATCGTCACATCCTGAGGTGAATAGGACAGGACCAAACCTGGATGGAGGGCCTGTCTGCCTCCCATGCTCCCTCCCAGGTCGCATCACTTCCTTGCCTGCTTTCTCCAGCCTCACCTGTCTCTGTTCACAGCTTGGAGGGACAGGGCAGGTGGTGGTGTATTGGTTGGAGACTTCGCTGGTTTGTCACTGAAGACAAACGTTGGTAGCAACATATAAGAGGAAGGTGACTGGCTTGGACTTCTTCAGGATTATAATATTGTGAGATGCCAGGGCTTTGACAAGTGATGAAAAGCTTCAAAGAAAAGATTGTACAAAGATAAAAACAAAACAAAACAAAACAAAAAGCAGGCCAGCTCTCTAACAAGTAGATAAAGAGAGGCAAGATGGAGTATCTGCTGGATGAGCACAAAGCTTCTCCCTTTCTGGTTCTCGTGGGAGAGTTTCAGGAACTGGGCGTGGCCAGTGCTGATACACAAACTGCCTGGAGACCTTGATTTAGGGGGCTTCTACATCTCATTCTAGGGACCATAACCAGATTACACAACTCACGACCGTCCCATCCCACACCATCACTCATGGGCAAGAATACGAGGCACTAGAGTCCTTCCTCTGGATACCCAAGTGCATGCTAGACGCTGCACACACACCGTGGTCAGGCCAACTGTGGCTCTCCATGTTATGACAGCGGTCAGGGAGTCCGGTATCCACCCTGCCAATCATGTGCCTGAAGTCTGTACAGTGTGTTGTTGGTAGTGCCTTTGGTCCACGGATGAATTAAAACAGGATTTCAAAACCAAAGGAAGGGCTGGTGAGATGGCTCAGCGGGTAAGAGCACCCAACTGCTCTTCCGAAGGTGATGAGTTCAAATCCCAGCAACCACATGGTGGCTTACAACCATCCATAATGAGATCTGACGCCCTCCTCTGGTGCGTCTGAAGTCAGCTATAGTGTACTTATGAAGAAGAATAATAAATGAATCCTTGGACTGGAGAAAGCAGGGACTGAGCAAGTGGGACCGACCGGAGTGAGCGGGGCAGACCAGAGCAAGCAGGGTTGACCGGAATGAGGGGGAAAAAAAAACCAAAGGAAGATAAAATATGTATACCAACAAGCTGCCTCTGCGCTAAAACCCACCTGTGGGTTCAGGCATGGGGAGATTTGGCACCAGAGTTCAAGCCATAACTTTGTGGACTCAGAACGAGTGCAGGGAGTGACTTGGTGGCTGCTGCGTCCATATGACTTGTGACTTTATTAGCAGATGCACATCTGGCCTCCAGGAGAGGACATGGTGCCCATCTGCCAGCCTACTCTGGACAGCCATGCTCAGTGCTGCCCAGGCTGAAGCAGAGGTGATAACTGATGCCATAGTATATACAGAAGGTGCTAGTGCAGCAGCTGAGGGAACCAGAGTAATTAGCTGAGGTTGACAGATTGTGAGCTCGCTGGCCCCCAGCTCACATCTGGGATTCCAAGTCAGAAGGAAGGGTCAAGAGAGACAGCAGACTGGATGACTGCAAGAGAGGCAGGTGCTGAAGACAGAGCATGCGTGGGAGATGGATGGGCACAGGTGGTCAAGGGGCTGAGGCAATTACAGGAATTACAGGCTGATGAGGACCAAGTTTAGGGAAGACAGGTGGGGATGCTCTAGCTGTGACGCTGTCTGGAGAGGCGGGCTCCAGTATTCTATCCACCACGAGGGGGTGGGAATGGTGCGTGCTTGTTTTGTTGTTTTTTGAGACATGGTCTTTATATCGTTCAGGCTGGCTTTGAACTTGATATGTAGCCAAGACTGAACTCGGAACTTCCTCTTGTTTCTGTCACAGGAGACTTGGAGTACAGACGAGCATCGCCCGTGCCCAATTTTATATGGTGCTGGGGAATCAAAGCCAGGACTGTGTGTGTGTGAGGCAAGCTCTCTACCAACCAAGCCACATCCCAACTCTGTCTGACTTTAAAAGTCATGTCCTAAAAACAAAACAAAAACCCCCCAAAAATCAAACAAAAAACCCACCAAAACACCAACCAAACCAGACTCCCATATGAGCATTATTTTTAGTTGTTTTTTTAATTAAAATAAACACTATATCTGAAATTGAAAAAATTGCAGCCCTCTGCCCTAGTGTTTGAGCTCCTGCTATCAGCCATTGTCTGCTGCTTCCAGTCTCTCCCTGTTTATCTCCGAGCAGCAGATCTCACTGGTGTTTTTTGGCTTTTATTTGCCTTGTGGGAGGTTAGAATTAGAGTCCTTATAGCATCCCCCAGATTCCAGTCAGTCAATAGACTCAACAGAACTGCTTTCCCTCACCCTCGGGATACAATGTTGTCACACTGGTTGGGGACGGGGAATCAGTAGTTGTCATTTATAACCAAAGTCATGGGTTTATATTTACATTTGATTTATAGCTGATCTAGGGACAGGAAAGCAACTTAAAAACAAAAGGAAACACAACCAGCTGTTTCAAGTTTGCCTGCTTGCTGGATTTTCCATGTATCTGTCATAGTCACTCTCAAAGGCTCCCCTCCCCCATGAAAATAAAGGTTGTCACCACACAATGTGTACAAACATCAGATACTATTCCTTTTGCCTTTTCCACTTGGAGGTTTTCTCCTGGTGCCCTGTCTCTGCCATGTCTAAATTGTAGCTCTCTAAGCTTGTTATGCACTGTTTTAGGAAAGCCATCTTTCCTCTAATCGGACAATTCCCTGTGCTTATTTTCTGAGGTAAGCCTCTTAGTTTTAGGCTTCCCTTTGTATCAGGCTTCTCTAGAGGAACAGACCTAATAGTATGAACACACACACACACACACACACACACACACACCCCTATTAAGTCAGCTTTATATAGTAACAAAAGCGGCATTACACTTGAGAGTGGGGAACCTGATAGTTACTCCACACTTGATGCTCAGGGCCTCAGCAGAGTTGTCCCCCAGGGCTGTTTCTTACTAGAGAGACCTAAGGCCAGTAGTTGCTGGGTGCACAAGGATGAGTGCCTCAGCAGTCCCAAGCTGGCACCGGAAGCCTAGAAGGTTCTGAGAGAGCCGCTGGTCCTTAGTCCCATATGAAATCTTAGAAACCCTGGTTCTGCTCCCTCCGGCAGCAACAATAACAACAGCAGGGCGCGTTGACTCCTGCAAAAGCTAAACCAAACCAGCAGCAGGCTCCATGATCTTCCCTGGCCACACCCCTTTTAAAATCGGCGCTACTACCTGAAGGTGCCGTCCACAATCCATGTCAGTCAAGGGACACTTGAGGCGATGCTCTCTATATAGGCGGTTCGAATTTGGAGCGAGTTGACGTTCAAATCTACCTTTATGCCCCCTTTCTTGGTTTTAGTCTGCCCTTTCTGAACAATACGCCTGCAAGCAGTGTTTTCTGAAAAGATAAAATGTAGTTTACTTTTTGAAACCTGACATATCTGAAGATGTACATAAAACCCATCCATTTAAAACATACAGTGCAGCGGGTCTTAGTTATTCTGAGTTATGCAAACAACACAGTTTAATTTTAGGACCCCCTCAGCTCATTCCAAGCCCTGTCCGAATTGGCAGTCTTCCACCATTGCTGTGACTCTTCCAGTGCACTGTGGCGACCCCAGGTGACCACTGACTTCCGTGTCTGCGGTTGACTGAACACTTAAGTGCAGGTGTGTAACTCACGGTCTTTTGCCACTGATTACTGTCACATTAGCACAATCTTCTCTGTTCCTGTTGGGCTCTGTTCTGTTGTTAGTCATTCTTTTACGTTGTTGCATACTATTCTGGTACGTGGCTATACTGGATTTTGTTTATCCACTTACCATTATGGACATTGTTTATGGTTGCTACCATTTCTTGGCTATTTTGAATACCACTGCTGTAAGTAAAGGTTTTGATGTGGATACAAGTTGTTTTTTTTTCTTTCTCTTTTATAGATACACAGCAGTAGCTATCCTAGCAGTTTTCTATCCTTTTGACAACATACCTGAGCTAATCAGTTTATGAGAGGTGGATTTTGATTCACAGCTAGTCGGAGCCTATGATCAATTGGCCCTGCTACTCTGGGTCTGTGGTAAGGGTATACCAGGGTGGGAGCATGGAGAAGGGAGCCTCTCACCTCCTGACAGCTAGGAATAAAAAACCAAAAAGACAGGAAAGATCTGAGGTCTAATTACCCTTTTAAGAGCACACGCCTAATGACCTAACTCCTTCCTATGAAGCCCCACTGTTCTAGTCAGTGTTTCTATTGCTGTGATGAAACACCACGATGGAAGCAAGCTGGGGAGAAAAGGGTTTATTTGGCTTATATTTCCACACTGCAGTCCACCTTTGAAGAAAAACAGGGCAGGAACTCAAACAGGACTGGAACCTGGAGGCAGGAGCTGATGCAGAGGCCATGGAGGGGTGCTGCTTACTGGCTTGTTCCTCATGGCTTGCTCAGCCTGCTTTCTTATAGAACCCAGGACCACCAGCCCAGGGGTGACTCCAGCTATGATGGGCTGGGCTCTCTGACATCAATCACTAATTAAGGAAGGCATTTTCTCAACTGGGGTTTCCTCTTCTCACATGACTCTACCTTGTGTCAAGCTGACATAGAACTACCCAACACGTCCACCTGTCAGGTTCCACTGGCGTCCAGTTCCATCGTGGGATGGCTATCAGCATTTCAGCTATCTCCACAGCACTCACTTGTGCCTATTGGCTCTTTCATCTGTTGAGATGAATGGATGGCTTTTATCTCTCTTTCTCCTTCTGTTAATATGCATTCTGATAGTCATTGCACTGATTCTGGAGACCAGTCTGAGAACTGTTGTGATCTTGACAGGGTGCAGTCTTCCACCCCATGAACAAGTGATGCTCTCCCCGACACACATTCCCCCCCACTCACGCCCACTTACTTAGGCATTTACTGTCTATCAGAAGACCCAGGGAGCAAAGGTTTGGTCCCCTGGGTGTCATGATTGGAAAGTGTTGGAACCTTCCATAGGAGTATTGAGAGGTCTTCAGGTCTTTCACGTGGATTTGGGGAGCCCTGCCCATCAGTCAGTCTTTCTTTGCTTCAGGCCAGGAGATGAGCTGTTCACTCTCCTTTATAGTTTTCACCTCTTCCATCCCACATTCACACCAAAGACCCTGAGAAACGTCTCTAACTTATCTTGGGCAAGAATCTCCAGAACTGTGTGCTATGTAAGCATTTTTTCTTTATAAGTTAATTATCTTGGGTGTCTCATTATAGTGACAGAAAGCCAGTTGACACAATGCTATATTAAATTGACTTTAATGTGTTAAATGCAACTCACATTTCCAGGATAAAACTCATTTAGTTACAGCGTCTGAGCCTTTTTATATGTTGCTGAATTTAGTTTGCTAGTATTTTTGTTGAATATTTTTACATTTTTAATCAAGAGATGTTTGCCTGCAGTTTGTGTGTGTGTGTGTGTGTGTGTGTGTGTGTGTGTGTGTGTGTTGTCTTGGTCTGGTTTTGATGCCAGTGGAATATTGGCTGCATAGATGAGGTTGTAAGTGCCTATGGATAGTTTGACCATTTGGTAAAAAATTTTGCTTTAGATGGGCACCAGAAAACTTTTTCTTTATGAAAGATAAATGCTACTTTTAGAACCTCAAATGGTCTCTCTTCATCTTCTTCATCTCTTCATCTGCCAGTTTAGAATTTTCAGGTATTTCTTTTTCCTAGTCTCCTACTTGGCTCATGACTTAGACAGGGTTTGTATTTCTGCATAAAGCATCATGACCAAGAAGCAAGATGGGGAAGAAAGGGTTTATTCAGCTTACACTTCCACATTGCTGTTCATCACCAAATAGTCAGGACTGGAACTCAAGCAGGTCAGGAAGCAGGAGTGGATGCAGAGGCCATGGAGGGATGTTCTTTACTGGCTTGTTTCCCCTGGCTTACTCAGCTTGCTTTCTTATAGAAGCCAGGACTACCAGCCCAGGGATGGCACCACCCACAATGAACCCTCCCACCATTGATCACTAATTGAGAAAATGCCTAACAGCTGGATCTCATGGAGGCATTTTCTCCAGGGAGTCTCTTTTCTCTGTGTTGACACACAAAACCAGTAGAGATCATTTATTTATTTTTTTCTTCATTCTCTCTCTCTCTCTCTCTCTCTCTCTCTCTCTCTCCTCCCCCTTCTCCCTCTCTTCTCCCTCTCCCCTTCCCCCCTCATGTTGCTTTGTTTCTTCTTTGGAAACTCTCAGATTGTTCTATTTCTGGAAACTTCTTCAAGAAGTATCCTACTGAAAAAAATATATACACATACACATATATTATTCATTATACAAGAAAATCTGTTTAATATGTTAACACTCAACATATTGGTCCATAGTCTGGACTCTGGAGATAACCAACATGGTGGTCCCTAGCCTGGTCTTTAAAGACAACGTTTATTTTTAGCTATTGCTTCTGCACTAATAGCTCCTGCTTGCTCTTGTCTCCTTCCTGAGCTTCTGTTACGGTGAACTAACTCTCAGATTTTCTTAACTCTTCTCCATTTTCCCCATCTGTTGTATTTTTATTCTGATGCCTAAGCTATTTCCTCAACTTTATTTTTCAACCTGTTCTTGAAATTTCTGCCACATACACATTTAACTGCAAGAATTTCTTATTTTACTTTTTGTTTTTGTTTTTGTTTTTTTTTTTAAACAGGGTCACACAGTATAGTCTTGGCTGTCCTGGAACTCACTGTGTAGACCAGGCTGGCCTTGAACTCATAGAGATTCTCCTGTTTCTGCCTCTGCCTCTGCCTCTGCCTCTGCCTCTTGAATAGGGTTCAAGGTGTGTACCATCACGTTCAGCTCTTTCTTATTTTCTGAATGTTCTTCTTTATAGAATTCTATTTTGCTTTTGACAATGTACTTTCCTATGTGTTTAAAGATGTCAAGAGTTTTCAAAGTCTTCTTGTACTCTTCTCATTGTGTGTTGCCTCATTTGTATTCCCCTTGTAATAGTTTAAGTGTGAAATATCTCTGACAAGCTGTGTGTGAGCTGCCATATGGGTGCTAGGAAGTGAACCCAGGTTCTCTAGAAGAACAGCCAGTGCTCTTAACTGCTGAGCCATCTCTCCAGCCCTAGAAATGCTTTTTAATAAAGACTTTCAGCCAATCTTACTTTAGCCCCACCCCACCAACTTCTACTTCAGGGAAAAAGGACAAATAATAGACAGTAGTACTGAAACATAGACTACTTTGAGAAAAAATATACATCAAAAAGACAATAAAGGAATGTTACAAAGAAAACTACACACAGTGACTGAACAACTTAGATGAAATGAACCACTTCTTAGTGAGTGGTAAGACACTAATTTGAAATATATAACTTGAGTATCTTTTTATACTCATTAAGAAAATCAAATTCACAATTAAAATCATCCCCCCAAAAGATATTTTCAAGCTATATATCTATACTGGTTTTCCAGTTGTTCTATCTGTGGTTGAAAAGAGTATTAAATCCACAGCTATAATTAATATTTATTCCCTATGCTTAGCTCTATCAGCTCTTGCTTGACAGAGTTTAAAGCTTTGTTATTTGGTGAATATATGTTTCCAGTTGCTATGTCATCTTGATGGGCTGATCCTTTCTCATTAAGTAGTATCTTTTTGTATCCTTGGTATTTTTATCTGGTAGTAAGATAATCATGTATACGATCCTTCCATAACTATTTCATATAACATATCAATCCCCATTATAACTTTCAAATTGCCTCTGCCTGTTGTATTTGAAATGAAAAATTTTAGGTTTTTCTTTTTTGTTGTTGTTGTTTAATGTGCATGAATGTTTTGCCTGCATGTATGCATTTGTACTACAAGAGTCCCTAGTGCCCTTGGTGACACCAGAAAAAGGTGTTGGATCACCTGGAACTGGAGCTACGTGTAGTTAAGAGTCACATTGTAGGTGCTGGGAACCTAAGCTAAGAACAGCAAATGCTCTTAACCAGTGAGCCAACTTTCTTTTCCTTTCTTTCTTTCTTTCTTTCTTTCTTTCTTTCTTTCTTTCTTTCTTTCTTTTTTACAGGGTTTTTCTGTGTAGCCCTGGCTGTCCTGGAACTCATTCTGTAGACCAGGCTGGCCTTGAATTCAGAAATTTGCCTGCCTCTGCCTCCTAAGTGCTGGGATCAAAGGTGTGCGCCACCACGCCCAGCGTGAGCCAACTTTCTATTCCTAAAAGGAATTTCTTGTAATAACATATAGCCAGTAATATTTTTCCAATCTTGTTTCCTTTTTGAGAGTGAGGGTCTAGGAGACAGGGTCTCACTATATAGGTATATAGAACTCACTATATAGCTCAGGCTGGCCTCCCATTAACGACCACCCCCTGCTTCTTCCACCCTAGTACTGGCTTTACAAACAAGTACCTCCATGCCCAGTTTCAATCTTGGCCTCTTAATTAGTGTATTTAGACCATTTGTATTTGGTACAATTAATTATTTATATGTTAATGCTTAAATCTGCCATTTTATCTTTATTTTCTACATGGGTTCTTTTTTTTTTCCTCTCAATTCTGTTTCCCTTTTTATGTCTTTTTATGGATTCCTTGAACTTTCTTCTTCTTCTTCTTCTTCTTCTTCTTCTTCTTCTTCTTCTTCTTCTTCTTCTTCTTCTTCTTCCTCTTCCTCTTCCTCTTCCTCTTCCTCTTCCTCTTCCTCTTCCTCTTCTTCTTCTTCTTCTTCTTCTTCTTCTTCTTCTTCTTCTTCTTCTTCTTCTTCTTCTTCAGCATACCATTCTGAATATTCTTGAAGTTATCCTTCTGTGTACCTTTCTGTGGGTTTCTGTTTGGCATTGCATTCCATGTTAATTAACTCACCACAGTCTCCTGGTAGCCAGCAGTCTATTAGTTTGGATGTACTAGACACAATATTACCATATTTTTATTTACCTTTCCTATTTAAAATAGTTTTTAAATACTTCCAGCTATAGTAGCATTAAAAACACACATTAGATCATGCTGTAATTTTTCTTTCAACAGTCAACAGTCAAATATACTTCAGAAAACTCCAGAAGAGAAAATTGAGTCTGCCCATAGTTTTATTCTTTTTGTTGTTGTTGTTGTTTTTCCTTCCTTCTTGATGGTCCATGATCCTTTCTTCTGTTACTTCCTTTCTGTTATGAATCTTCCCAGCAGCTGTTCTCCCGAGCAAATGTGCGCCGTGTGTATGTTAATGCCAGGCCCATGTGGCGGTCAGACGACAAACCCACGCCAAGCTGGTTCTATCCACCGGGTGGGTCTCGATGTTCAAACTCGGTTGTCAGGCATGACGCCATGCCCTTTCACCTATTGTGCCATCATGCTGCTCCTTTGTAGCCATTAAAAACCAAAACAACAAACAGCCCAAAATCCATAGCATTTTCTTTATATTTATTTATTCTTACGTGTATGAGTAATTTGACTTACTGGCAATAGAACTTGTGTCTTCTGCGAGAACAATACGTGTTTTTAATCACTGAGTGTCTTTCTAGGACCCAGGAGACACTTTTCTCTTGGTTTTCCTTTGACTGGGGATGTGTTAATCTCTCTCATTCTGGGTGTCTGTTTCCACTAAGCAGAGGGTAGTGGTTGACAGAGCTCAGGCTTCCATGGCTGCTGCTGCTACTGCTGCTGCTGCTGCTGCTGCTGCTGCGGAGTAAGCTGTCATCCAGTTGCTTTCCCCACAGGGCAAGTGTCATTTTCTCTGGACCGTTTGGAGACTGGTTTGCTTTCCCGAGGTTTAATTGCGGTGTATCTTGGCACGGGGTCTTCCTACTCCATCCTGTTGGAGCTTGCTCTGGGTTATGGGTCTTGTTCAGTTTGGAGGCTTCTGGCCATCACTTTTCTGGCAGCTTTTCAGCTCCTCAACTTTCCTTACCTCTTGGGAACTCTGGCGACATAGATTTAGAGCCTTTGCCATAGTCCCCCGAGCCTCTGAGGCTCTGAAATCCCCCACCCTCCATTTTACTCTTTCTCCACTATTTAGATGTGGTTATTCTGGTTGTTTTATCTCCAAGTCACAGATTCTTTTCTTCCTTCTTCCTTCTTTTCCTTCTCTCTCTCCCTCTCTCTCTCTTTCTGTCTATTTCTTACATTCTGCCTTCAGCTCATTCAATCAAAGTTCCTTTTAACCTGGGAGCCGTAATTTTAAGTTATCAGACAGCCTTCTTTTTCTTTGTATCTATTTCTTCACTGAGGCTTTGTCTTTTGGCTGGAGTCGGGCTTGCTTACTGAAAGGCTTTACCATGGCAGCTTTAGAATCTGTGCTGAGTCATTAGCAACTAGATCATCTCAATACCAGCACCCACCAGTTTTCTCTCCTGCCCCCCGCCCCCAATTTGGTTTAATATTATTTTCTGATTCTTTGTATGACAAGTGACTTCTTTAGACCTAAGCTTTTTCATATGATGATAAGAGGCTCCTTTACTTACATACTTTACAGGGCTTTCGCTGACACAGTTTCTACAGGGCAGTGGGTGGGGGCACGGTCACTAACAGGATGAGATAGAAGTCTGACTCTCAGCCAGGCGTGGTGGCGCAAGCCTTTAATCCCAGCACTTGGGAGGCAGAGGCAGGTGGATTTCTGAGTTCAAGGCCAGTCTGGTCTACAGAGTGAGTTCCAGGACAACCAGGGCTACACAGAGAAACCCTGTCTCAAAAAACCAAAAAAAAAAAAAAAAAAAAAAAAAAGAAGAAGAAGAAGTCTGACTCTCTACACAGCTTCCATTGACAGCCAGAGAGAATTCCTTATCTCTGCTGGCCGGGGTGAGGGTTGACCTCCCTCACCACACTGGTGAAGTTTAGTTACCACCCACTCATGGTATAAGTCCTGACTGCCTGCTAGGCCTCATCTGATACCACCTGGCAAAGGAGAGGAGTAGTGCTTGGTTACTTGGGGTTGGAGAAGGAGGCAGCCAGGCTTTGCGGAGGTCTCTATTGACACCAGCTGTGAGTAGCTTGTTACTAAGTTGCTCTCTTCATGCCTTTCTTGGACATACTTGTAGTGAGTGTGTTGAGATAACTTAAAACAACTGACTGAGGCCAGGAATGAAGTTCAATCTCTGAGTGGGGGTGGAACTCTAGCCCCCCCCCTTTTGGTCTAGGATTGAAGAAGAGCAGATATTAAGTTTGGTTTCTGACTCCTTAGGCCACTCCTTTGCTGATCAGTTGCTTTGGGAAGGCTTTTCCTGGAGTGCCCGTTCTTGTGATCTCCCAGTTTCAGCACCGTTAGTGGCTCTGAGTTCCTAGCATCTTCAGCTCAACCCGCCTGAATACATCAAACAGCACCAGGGACCTTTGCCACCGTGCCTGCCATCCCTGGGTCCCACTGCTCCAAACCAGTATGCCTTCTGTTCCCACCTTTCAGAGCCTGCTTGAGCTTGTGTCATACACAGGAAGGAAGGAGAGGAGTCTGTGAATTCCATTGTCCCCAGAAGTTTCCAATGCATTTTTTTCCCCCTGTTCTTTTAAGTGCAGAAACAGTCATTTACATGTGCCTCAAATCACAGGCTTTGGAACAGGATGCGGAACATTACCATGGGACTTTGCTTCCTGTTAGAAACCAGGGGGCCCGGAACCTGGAAGCATCATCCACAGCTGTGTGCCCCAAATCTCCCAGCAGAGCAGTAGCAGAACTGGAATGCACTGTCGCAGTGCGACTCTGCAGCTGGTACACTCTCTTAGGCTTCCAGCCTGAGGTGCCTACGCTCAAATACTAGAAGAGTGGTCTCATGGGATTGGACCAGGCTAGCCTCTTGTAGATTCAGATGACAGGGCTGTCTAGTTAGAGAGCAAGAACTGTCCATCAGAGGTGCTGTGCAGCAGGGTCACCAAAGGTCTGGCCTCTGGACCATCTGTCTGCTATATTAGGATTGCAGGTTTCCCCAGCCTGCCCTAGAAGGTGGGTATTGCAGGAAAGGGGTGAGGGTTGTGCTCTCTCAAGCTTTGTTATGGAGGGAGAGGGGGGAGAGATTCATGATGGCCTGGCCCTCTTCAAAGTGCAACGGACTCTGTGATTCCCTTGAAGCAACAGCCCCTATTACCCAGTATGAGAGACCACCCAGACGCTCCATCATTTTCTGGGAATATTGGCTCGGTGAGGAAGGCCAAGGCAGTTTTAGTTTACGGGAATATGCCTGAGCAGTAGGGTCATGGAACTTCCTCTAGGGGAAGCAAGATGGGAACAGGCTAGTTAGAAGCAGACAGCGGAAGACTAATGGGATTAATGTTTGCGATTCGTTAGCAGAAGATTCTGGAACCTTTCCAGCCCTCCCCAGCAAATGGCCCAAACTGCCCTCTTAATAGCATTAAGTGAAATTACAAATCAGAGAGGCTGGCTGATCGATATCCTTGGGGCTTCTCTGAGGCTCTGAATTGGGGGGTGGGGCTGATCCTTTGTGGGAGCTGCTACCACTTCTCTGACAGCAGCGTCACCCACTCTATTGGGTCAGTCTTCTCTCCCCTGCTAGGGACGAACGGTGTCCAAACAAGCATCTTTGGCTCATAGTCAAAGCTGTCCCTCGCCAGCTCCCCACTCCATAGCACTGATACCCACCCTCAAAAGGAAGCCAGGCCAAGAGAACTTCCCAGAGAGTTTAGACACTCCCATGGCTGCAAATCTGAGGTTGGAGAGATGTCCTGAGAAGAAAGACCATGTGGAACTTGCCAGGGTGGGGAGCAGGGGAGACAACTTCTTTTCTCAGCCGGAAGATGTCTCTAAGTATCTTACAGGCATGAGATACCACTTGCTAGGTACCACTACCCCCCATGGCCAGGTTCTGCTAAGTTCTTGGACCTTCCCAGGAGGGCTTGGCTGCCTCAGGCCATTTGTTCAGGTTCTCCACCGCCATGATAATCTGTCTCTTCTCTCCCTAGCACAAGATACAAGACCTTGTCACCCATATCCTACCCTCCTTTATAGTGAGACACTCTGAGCATGGAGAGGCCACAGTTCTCCAGAGAAACCAAACCAAACAGATAGTAAGCACAGGTGTCTCCATCTGCCCAGGAGAGTCTTATCTCTACTTCATCAAACAGGAAATCAATTCCGGTGATTACCCTATTTCCTCAATTTTAATATCCCACTGATTATGAGAACGCTCCCTTGATTCAATAGCCGCCTCCCCCACCTAAAAGTGAAACTTCACAATAAATATGCACATCTATTTTAAGACCCATGCCTATTTCAGAAATGTTAAGATGGGTGTGCTGGGAAGGGGAAAGATGCGTATTATAATTAAGAGAAAATGGTAATTGAGAGATAGTCGAGCCGATTGCCTGATTGAATTCATCAGTGAATGCAGTCGGCATGCATCATTGGTCTGTACCATGGAGAAGGCTTTCTAGTGAGGGAGTTGTGTGTGTTGGTGAGCGTCCTGGCCAACCCCTCAGATGCTAGTGTTTCCTCTGCCCATAGGGTAACGACTGTGGGTCACAGTCACACCTGGCATCTCACTCCAGATACTGACAGGCAGAGAAGTTACAGACAACTTCTCCCCCTTTTTTCATCAGATCCTCCCTGTCACTGCCCAAGGGCTCAGATATCCTGTGGTGTCACCAGCACAGAGAGCCTCCTATTTCTGAACTTCCGTTCTGGAACATCCTTGCTTAGTTTGTAAATACCAGCAGCAAGGCACCATGAAACAGAAGAAATTGAGGCAGGATGATCCAGCATTGCAGGATGACATTTATCACCAGATGTACAGACAGAAGCATGGTCCTGAGGGGCAGCAAGACTAGTTAGACCCCCCATGAGTTGTTCCAAAAGAAGGTGAGTATATACTGTTTAGGACAGAAGTGAGCTCATTCTAAGCTGGAATGTTTGTGCTAATCTATCATCAGGCATATTCCTGGCATCAGGGTCTATTTGAAAAGCCAGGAACCACTGGTTGTAGTGAAACTTCAGGAGAAACGAACTAGAGGGAGACAGATGCGTTGTGGTAGTAACAACTCAAGATGGCTGCAGTCAAGTCAAGCTGAATCCATATAGACTTTTGCCGGAAGCACTGGGAATTCTCCTCCAGCCCACCGTCTGGCTGAAGCATCAGTGTGAGCGTTACCACTGCCCCATCCCCCTCTCTCCCAGCCTCCCTACAGAGCGGCCTGCAGCCAGATGTCTGGTGCTAAGGCTCCAGGTCCAGCTCCTTCAGGCCCCAGCCTGTACGGATGTGGCCTTCCTAACCTCAGATTCCTGTTTGTTCCTATCAATCTGTTGTTCTGAGAAGGAAGTAAGGAGTTTAATAGACAAGTACTAGATCATGTGAGGGGACAAGAGCTGGTGACGAGCCAACAGAACGTCAAGAATGCATAAAGTGTAAGGTGGAGGCTGATGGGATTAGCAAACACCAGGAGGGATGGAGCCTTTGCAGGTGACAGTCAACCCCGTGAAAAAGTAGGGCACCTCTCACCTTTCATCTTTCACCTTTCCCCTCACACCTTCCTATAGTCCATCTTCTCTACATTTCTAAATTTTCTATTTTTCTCTATCTTTCATGCAGTGGCTCTCTGCCTAGGGGTTAGGGGACAACCCCCACCTATAGGTGTTTGGGAATGTGTGGTTGTCACAAAGACGAGGCTCTGGTGCCATTAAATGGATGGGGCTGAGGATGCCAAGAATAACTGAAGCTTTGGGGATAGTTTTGCCCAAGAAAGAATGGCCTCTTCCAAATGCTACCTAGTGCCAGGCAGAGAATCAGCCTGGCATACCCTTTGCCTGTCAGCATGCCCCTGTCCAGGGCTGCGGTGGGACCTATCCCCACCATGGGCATGCCCCTGTCCAGGGCTGCAGCAGGACCTATCCCCACCACGGGCATGCCTTTGTGCTGCTGGGCTGCCTTCCCTGGCCATCACCCCATCACACATTTGGAATTTTCCATTACCAGTGGAACTTTCTTACCAAGCTAAGGGAGACAGATGGGAAATTATCAAAGAAAGCACAAAGCATAAAAACAGAAGAGCAGCAACAGATTTCTGAGTCTCGGTTCGCTCAAAGCTATTCATTCTATCATACAGACACTTTTTTTTTTTAACTCACGGTTTTCCTAATTGAAGTGATATAGTAGACAAAGTCTCGCTTGTCTTCCCATTCCAAGAGCACCTCAGGGTCATCCTGGCCCTGATGCTGGCCTGGCAGACTGCTAAGACTGGCCAAAAGCATGTCACTTAGAAAGAACATGGGCTCAAATTCCTTGGTACCCCAAGCTTAGGTGGCCTCTGGCATCTCCTGGCCTTTGATCTTTCATGTTGCCTTCAAACAGTAGGGCTCTGAGCAAGGTGTGGTCCTCTCTGTGGAAATGCTGTCGTTGCAAAAGGGAGGACTCACGGACTCATGAAATCATGCAGGAAAATTTCATTGTTTATTCTAAGTCTAAAACAAGGGCTACTGAGTCTCTGCTTGTTGGTAACCCAGGGGCCTGGGCTTCTTCGACCTGGTGGCCCCACCTCATTAGTTTCTAGGCTACTATGGCTGTCTGCATCCAGCACGCAGGAGGAGAACAAGTACCTGATTATGGTCTCCATGGGACAGGCCTTGCATGCTACATCTCTGATTCTGATGAAAGGCATGAGATTTCATGGTGTCCTCTAGCTGTCAGAGGCTGGGAAATGCGTGCCGACTTATGTGTGAGAACATGAAGAGCTGGCTTAGTCCTCAGCATATGTCCTTATCTACCCGAATCCAGATTTCTCCACGTCCTTTTCTCTTTCATTATTGGCAGTCTAAAACAGTTTTCTGGTTAGCAATTAAGTGGCTGGTTTCTCAAAATGCTAGACATATAATTATCACATGACCCAGTAGGTCTATCCCAAGGAGTATATCCAGAACTGAAAGCAGAAAGAAACACACAGGTATAAGTAGCCCAAAGGAGAGAACAACCGAAAGTCCATCAATGGAATCAGTATGGACAGACAGCAGAGTATTAATTACACATAGAAAGCAATGAAGGGAAATTATCAAAGAAAGCACAAATTAAAGCACTTATTAAAGCACAGATGAACCTCCAAAGGACTACGTACGCCAAATGAAAGAAGCCAGGCATAAAGAATGCATACCACACAAAGTATCCAGAGTAGAAAATCCATACATAGAGAAGACCAATGGCTTCCCAAGGCCAGGGAGGAGCTGTTTATTGGACCCTGGGTGTGTGTGTGTATGTGTGTGTGTGCACATGTGTGTGTGTGTGTGTTTGTGTGTGTGTGTGTGTGTGCTTACTTTTGGGAGTAAAGAAAAGACAGCTATAAATACTGCCATGTATAGAGACCACTAAACTGTTCACTTGAGAATGGTTGACGTTAGTTGTGTGAATCGTAGACCATTAAAACTTGGGGTTAATTTTTTTTTTTTTTTTGAGACAGGGTTTCTCTGTATAGCCCTGGCTGTCCTGGAACTCATTCTGTAGACCAGGCTGGCCTCAAACTCAGAAATCTGCCTGCCTCTGCCTCCAGAGTGCTGGGATTAAAGATGTGCACCACCACCGCCCAGCAGGGGGTTAATCAGTTTTAAATGGCTGGATTTGTCATTTGTGAAGACTTTCTTTGATCTATCCTCTTTGTTAACTGTTTCCTCCGAACATCAAAGGGACCATTCTGGCCTAGTCTTTTAAAGACACTGGGGGATTAACTGACCATTTCGCCTCTGGACTCCCTCTTAGCATTCAGTTTCTGCTAAAAGAAAATGCATGTCTAAGTCCCAGAGTCTCCGTTAGAGAGTTCATTGCTGACCACTGATGATAGATATCCTGCATGCATGTTGTTATTTCCACCCACTTCTGACTGCTCTCCTTCTCTGCCACCTTGGATGCCAAGGAGGAGGATAAGACCTACAGCATCCCGGGTTCTGGGTACATGACTGTGGTCAAAGAGTCCTTTTAATAAGGAAAACAAATCCATAGAGAAGTCATGTTCTGCTCACGCTTCAAATTCAGCAGTGTCTGCACAATGTTTTGGGCCGCCTTTGAGGAAGGGCTTCTGATTAGACTGAAAAGCCTCTGAGGGTAAGATCCATGCCCTAATCACCTTTCCATTCTTAGCTCTTAACATGGTGCCTGGATTATATATAGTAGCTGCTCAATAAAAATGGATCAAGTGGGTGAACGACCCACATGTAATAGGATACGATAAGAGAGACTGTTTTCTCATACAAATAAACAATCCAATCGGAGCCATTGTCTTGTAGAGAGAGCAGCTTTTACTTAAAATCAATAGATGTTCATTCCTGCGGACCAGCACAAAAGAGGCATTATTCAAGGTGGGCAAGGATTATACGCAGGCAGGCTCAAGGAAGAAAACAAGCTGTGTTAGAAACAGTAATATATAAAGCTGTGTTAGAAACAGTAATACAGAGCTTGGTAAGCAGAGGAGGGGCAGTAAGTGGGCAAAAAAGTGCTCCCAGCGGGGCAGGAACCTGCTGCAGGCAAAGGGTGCGCCTTTGGGGCACAGCGATGGTGTAGGTAGCAGCCTCAGGCAAGCCCATCAGAGGGAAAGAGAGGATCCCAGGACTGAAGGAAGAGCGACTGGCGTAGCAGGGCGTGCTGGGTGCTGTAGAAGACCACATGCAGCCGGGTGGCAGGTGATGGCCTTAAAGGGAACAAACGGCAGGCTTGCTCTGGGCAAGAAAGAGTTCTAAAAAGAATGATGATGTTAAGACTTTTTGGAGGGCAAACGGGAGTGAGTTTGGACTCTCAGCTTTGAAGGGATCAGCTTTTTGCAGCTGACTTCCCTGCCAGGGAGGGAGTGAGAAGCTAGGAGCTCCAGAACTCGCTAAGAAACAAGACTCTCAAACTAGCTCACGTGATCAGAGTGGAGCTGTGGGATCTGAACTCCTGAGGTTGGTGGGGCTGGGACCGAGGCCAGGATGAGCGTACAGAGAGCAAGGTGCTAATGCAAGCACAGGTTAACTCGGAAACCAGACTTTCAGCTAAACTGATAATCAGGCTGTACCTGTACATCCACAGGATTTAATGCATACACATTTTAAAGATTTTCTTTCCTGGTACCAATGTAGATTCATAGTCTGGATGGCTAAGCTTATTAATTCTAATAATTGCCTTTAGAATACAAGTCTATGAAAGACTGAAAAGAGCTATGACCCAAGGTTCAAAAGAAAGGAAGGGGCTGGAAGGATGGGTCAGCCTTTAAGAGCATGTGTTGCTCTGACCCTAGAGGCACTGTAGGTATTACATGTGCAGCAGTAAGTGGCAGAGAGGAGAGAGGCCGTGTCCCAGCTCAGTGTTCTGACCTGGGAACATCTGAGTGACTCATAGCTCAGGATGACCCCTTTCTGGTGCCACAGGGCAGGGCAGAGCACTCCTGGGATGACCCCAGATACTCAGAGACCCTGGGTGCAACTGTGAGGAGCAAGTAAGTGGTTGAGAAAGAGACGCAGAAGGATGTGGGCACAATGAAGAGAGGCAGAGCTGGAGACTCGACGGTAGTGAGGAACAGCCCGGTGTGAGTAGTCAATAGTGCCACCTGGACCATGGTGGGGTCCTGGCCTGGGCTGCTACATGGGGCCATGTCTGGCAGCAGCAGGGGTCTGTTACCACTAAAGGTCAAGTAGACTGGTCTGGCTGCTGCCCCCCTGGGGACATGTTGATGCCTGAGGGCTATGCAGATCTGGTCTCACCCCTCACCAGAGCATCATGGAATTGCTGGTCCTGGAGAGAGCGGGCCGCACATTGTGGGAGTTGTGGGTAAACCAGAACCAGGAATATATTGTGGGAGAGCTGGCCCTACCACTCATCTCCCAAGTGGTGGCATGGATGAGGGAGAGGTACCCCACTTTCCCCCTCACCCCTCACCACCTGTAACAGGTGGGGTCCAGAGAGCAGGGGAGCTATCCCTGCCCCTCTCTAGCTGCAGCACTCAGGAGAGCAGGCTCTGAACCTCACCTAGGAAACACAGTAGAGCTGACCCTGCCAGTGGGGCACAGGCAAGCAAGCTGGCCTGAGGGTGTGAGCATGGGAGAGCTGGCCTTGCCGCTTGTCTGCTGTGCAGTGACATGGGCAAGGGAGAGATGCCCCCACCCCACCCCTTGCCACCAATGGCGGGTGGGAGAGCTGACCCCAGGGTCATGAGAGTTGGGAGAGCCGGTCATGTCCCTTACCAGTTGCAGGCCCTGCACCTTGCCTGGGCAACAGGGTTAAGGTGGCCCTGACTGTCAGTGAGCCAGCCCTGAGGGGTGAGAGCAGGGGAGCTGACAGACTGACCATCTCAGATACTTCTCAGGCCCAGATCCAGGGCTTTGGATTGACCCCGCCCAACACCACACCTTTGATGAGCTGCTGGAGCACACAAAGGGGCCAGTCCTATAGATCCAAAACTCCAGCATCTCCAGGACACAGAGCAACAACAGGGTATCTGAGAGGAGTGTCAGTGAGGTTCCAGTACTGACAGGGTAGCAGAAGCCAGAGGCCCCATAACTTGGTCATATTGAGATGACCAAGAAGCCATTGCAACAAATATTTGCAAGTAAAGAAGTGTAGATAAAAGGGAGTCCTGTGACACACAACAGCTTCCTCAGTGAGATGTTTTCCCCCTCTGTTGGCAGGAGGTTGCAAGGGTGGGGGGCAGGTGTGAGGGGAGAGGGGATAAGTTAGATTGAAGTGCATGATGTGAAATTCACAAAGAACCAATAACAACGTTTAAAAAAAAAATCACATGTTGCTCTTTCAGAGGATCTGAGTTTGACAAGTCCCAGTACCCACCTAATGGGTCACAGCCATCCATAACTTCAGTTCTGGGGGCTGACTTCTAAAAACAACCATACGTATGGTGAACATACATAATACAGAAAAGTACTCATATATAAAATAAAATGAGTAAGCCGGGTGTGGTGACACACACCTTTAATCCCAGCACTCAGGAGGCAGAGGCAGAGGCAGAGGCAGGCAGATTTCTGAGTTCAAGGTCAGCCTGGTCTACAAAGTGAGTTCCAGGACAGCCAGGCCTACACAGAGAAACCCTGTCTCGAAAAACCAAAAAAAAAAAAAAAAATTAGTAAATCTAATTTTTTTTAAAGGAAGGAAGGAAGGAAGGAAGGAAGGAAAGGAAGGGAGGGAAGGCCTGTTTCGTTGCAGTGCAAATGGCCAGATGTGTGAATGTCAGTACCTCTGAAAGCTTTTAGCCTGCTTTGGCCCCCTTATTCAGATGACACCCGCTCCTTCCCTGAGGGCTACAGACCACCAAGCTCTGCTCTCTTATTCAGGGATCTGGCTACCCATGGCTTCCTGGTTGTGCCCATGCAAGCTTTCTGCAACACACACTCTGCCCAGGTCCTGGAGAGGTTTGGTGAATCCTGCATAGCCCCTGTCTGCCTGCCTGGGGCTGCCAGCCCTTTCCCAGTTTTTTACATGAGTTCTTGTCTTCTCAGCTATTTTATGAGCTGACCCCCCCCCCCATACATTCCCTTTCCAGAGTGCATCAGTCTAAGTGAGTCCTGACGTTTGCAATGCTGGATGAGAACAGATATAGAATTTGATGTCTTGGGTGGTGGCAGGAAATATAAACTTAGAGGCAGGAGCAGGTGATGGGGCCCGTCATCTGCCTGGCTAGAGACGAAGGCAGTACACTCCACCTTTGAGCTGTCTGCAGGTCAAGGAGAAAGCAGTTTGCACCGGTGAACATTACTGAAGACCATGGTAGGCAAAACCAAGGGTCTTTGGCTCATGCTCAGCCTCCTGGGCCACCCCCCACCCCCTCCGGGCCCTCTAGATTTCAGTGCAGCTGTGGATTGTCATGCCCACGTTGGTACCAAGGTCCCTGCTTTCCTGTCTTGAGGCTCTACCCAAAGTAAACAATCAGCTTCCTCAAGAGGAGAAGTCACCATTCTTGAGGAGAATTAGAGCTGGGGCCTACATGTTCCCCTTCCTTTCCTTTTGAGGTGACTTCTATACCCCTGCACCAACGGGAGTGGGACTGCCATGTTGGCTGGTTTCCCTTTCCTATCTTATTCTCAATGGCTCATTATCTGCTTGCTGGGCAAACCTGCAGATGAACTTACCGTCAGTAGAATGACTCTGAAGAGGAGATCCAGGACCAGAGCCAGAAGCTTACTTCTGCCAGGAAACCTAAGGAGAGTGTGGAAAACTCATAGATCTCAGTTCAAGCTATGGGGACAAAGGCATGAAGACTTTCTGATTCCCAGTGGCTGGACTTATTCTGCCCAAACTGAAAATGCAGTCTGATCCTAAGATGGTTGCAGCACAAATTTATTTTTAAAAAACCATAGATTCTTCCAATTATCTAATGGAGAGCATTGAATGTTGGTCAGGAGTAAGTAGGGACCCAATAGTTAGAATAAAGCTGTCTAAGAAGATTTGGGGGTTGAACTCACTTCCACGGAACCATTCTTGCAGGACACGGCATCTTCTCTTTGAAGATGCTGATCCCATCTTGTTTGGAAATCCTAGGCAGCTACCTTGCCAGGGAGGAATCAGTGCTCTTCTTTATCTCTAGGCTGAAACAAAGAACTAGAGGCAAATCCCACAGGCAGAGGGGTGTAAGAGGGTCGAATTACAGGGCTAAACTGGAGGGGAAATACAGACACATCAAAAAATATTGTGTTGTGGATTAAGGTGATCACCAGAAACCCCGGGCATTCACACAGGCATGCATTAAGGAAGAGCATGCGGAGAGCAGATTACAGAAGTGCTTGAATATGAAGACACGGGAGGGAGGGACTCGCTGGAGGTTCTACACCAGGTGTCCCAGGCTAACCCAGTCACCCGCTAAGCTCCTGGTTCTTTTTGATGAGACATGAACTCCACCTGGATTCCAACCGAACAGAGCTGAGAAGCCAGTCTCTGGGACCCAGGGACAGGATGCATAGAATTTGGGAGAGAGGAATGGGTTTCTATAAGCCCTATCTATTTACTCTGTAAGGAGTCTGAAGCTTGTATTCCTCCTAGTGCCAGGAGGGTCACATTCTATCATCCTGGGGTAGTGGTTAGGGGTCAAAGCTTAGAATGGAAGATGTGAGTACCATTTGCTTTGGAGTCAGCCCATCTCCATGAAGAACATATGGAGGGAAGCCTAACAGCATCCAATCTGCCCCAGCACTGTAGATAGATGCCTGAGAGGGATGGGTGAGCCCCATGTGGTGCTGTGCATACAATAAGGATGAGGGAGAGAGAGGAGGGCCCTGCCAAGGAGTCCTCAGAAAGACAGAAGCAGAGAAGGTTGCAACTTTATGTCTTGGTTGAATGTCTGAGACAGCCAAAACCAATCACACAGCCCTACAGCTTGTCATGGTACAAATTTAGTTTAAAACCATAACTTCTCCCTGTTACTAATGTAGAGCGTCAGACATTGATCTGCTCTAAGACAGGATTGAAGCTACAGAAACAGGGTGTGTGTTGGGCGTAGAGCATAAAGCAGCCATTCTTCCAGCATGCGGCCTGTGATGACCTATGAGCTTCCCAGTAGTTAGGTAAACAAAATAGAAAGACCTGGTCTGGGTTCTCTATCTATAGGGCTACCTCCCATCATGGGACCCCAGCATCTGGAGTCCCACTGGTGACTGAATATGGTGGGAGATGCTGGGATAGAGTTTTAGGCAAGCCCGAGCCAACTCTCAAGGCAGGATCCACCCAAGAGTTCACATGTGGAATAGCAGCCCAGCATTTGGTGCCTGCCTCACAGGGGGCTCAGCCAGCAGCCAGAGAAGCAGTAACATTGGACAGCATTGTGCTGTGGTTCCTGTATTAGTTCATAGATATGGGACCTCTCTACGAGAGGAGAATCAAGAAACAGCATGAGAAGGCACTGTAGACTGGTGTTTCCTGGAGCTATCTGTGACCAGGAGACTGTGTGCTAACCAGAGCCCCTAGAATAGAACATCAGTTCTTGGGGACCCAGAGCAACACTTTATCCACTGTCACTGGGCTTTTGTGGGCCACATGATAAATAGATTCTTACCTGACTGTTTCATGTAGACCAGTGGGGACAGTAATCCCGTGGAATATTCCCCCAGTTCTAGAACAGGTTTCTTTGACCACTGGAGAACTCCCAGTATGGGCCCTGATCCCTAAAATAAGGGCTGATTTCGTAGGCTGATTCTCAAGAGTCTGGAATGCCCCCCAGGATTCACGGAGATACTCAGCAGAACCATTAGCCTTTGCATTAGCCTTTGCTTCAAGCAGTGCCCAGAGCAAAAGAAGGCTCTGTTGCAGGCCTGGTCACCATATGCAGCTTGGTCAGCATCAGAGACCCAGCTTCAGTTTTATGTTTACTGACAACCCTGGGTAAACAATACCTGATTTTTGGCAGTTTCCTGATCTGCAAAAAAGGGTAATTCAACGTTAGGTTGATTCATATCAAATGCCATTTTTTTCCTCTCTGTAGATCATGCACTTATATAACTCTACATTGATTTTCCACCCTACCTCTGACTAAGGGATGCAGGAATGAGTCTGATGGCCATTTAGAAGCTGCAGAGGGCTATGCAATGTCAGTGCCAATCATAGGCACAGATACATGATAAACTATGGCTGGTAGAGTTCAGAGTCAAACCATCCTGTTTCTGTAGCAAGTAGCAAACCTGAGAAACAAACTTAAAATTTAAATTTAGGTGATGGGTGTTATCAGAGTTGGCCTTGAAGTTGGGGCTCTTGCCATAGAAGGACTATGGGCTTATGTGTCTGCAGACAACTGTGACAGGGAAAGAGGCGGCAGCCTGCCTGTCTGCCAATTGTAGGGTAAAGGGTCTGAGTTCACGTCCGGGTTTGAAAACCCATCCAAATTCACCAGTCCCTGAGCTTGAAGCCCACTGATCCTTGAGCCTAAAATTCCACCAACCCCTGAACCTGAAAACACACTAGTCCCTGCGCTCAAAATCCCATTAATCTGTGGACTTGTTTTGAAATCCCACCAATCCCCAGCCTGGAAATCTCCACCCTCAAGAAACCCCATACAAACCTGCCTCCTGCCCAATTCTCTGTTGCTTCTCCAAGGAGCAGAGGCAGCCACCCTCATGCATTTCTCCAAATAAATCTCTTGTGTGAGGTTTGTAGTATGCTGTGACTTTTGTGGTGTCCTTGGCTTCCGACTGCCAGGATATCTTTCCCTTCAGAGCTGTAACACTTGCATTAGGGAAACCGTCCCCCCACCCCAACCCCCCTGCAGAGCTATAACACTTCCATTAGACAGGCCTTTCTCCTCAGAGCTGTAATACACTAGCCAGCTTGTATTTAGTGCCATGTGGCTCTTGGGACCCCCCCCCTCAAGGATTTTTCTAGTATTTTGGTGATTTTCCAGCATCTGGCTCCACCTCTCTCAGACAACCAAGGTAATAGCGTCCCCAGAATTCCCAAGTAGGCATTTGCTGGTGAATGTCAATACTCAAAGGGTATGGTCCCGTTTTGTTACAAGACTGGCATCTCACTACTCAGTCACATTCAGGGAACACCGATTGCATAGCTGTTGCGTGCCAGGCTAGGTTAAGTTTCCTGACTGCAGAAACTAAGTCAGCATTTCTCTGCCCCCGAAGGTGATCTGTAGCTTGGGAGGCAACTTTCAGAGCCTGTGACTGTCAGGCTGCGGAGCTGTGCGGCAGAGGAGGATACGAGGGAGAGGGTATTCTGGGCAGAAGGGGAGGTTTGAACAAGCGCCTGGAGGCACGAAATCAATTTGGAAACTGTGTCAGATAGGCATTAGCTGAGCAGCTGGCAGCAAACAACTTAAAATAGCAATGGCTAGAGCGAGCTAGGACTTCCTCTCTCTCTCTCTCTCTCTCTCTCTCTCTCTCACACACACACACACACACACACACACACACACACAGAGGAAGGGCAGGGCTGGGTATACAGACCAGATGTGGAAACCCCTCAGTTACCAGGAGCCGGGCAGGGGGAAGCTCCACAGAGCGTGAGAGGTTGGACTTTAGGGTCCCTGCGGGCCTTTCAGAAGATGGGACCTTGAGGACTCTCCCAGTCTCTTGTTCCCTTGCCTGTAAAGTGAGAATAAAAATATCTGTCTATGGGAGTTGCCGAGGAGTAAATGGTTTACTACAGGAAATGGGTTTGGAACAGGACCCAGTGAAAGTGTACTTGAGCACTCTGCCCACTGCACAGGAGGCCCCGGACTCATCCCAGTGCAGAGAAAGAAAAGAAGAGAGAGAACAGAAAAGAATGGTGACAAACATTTTAATATTTTGCTTCTTGCTCTTCCACCTTCAACATATGGCTTTTATTCCCAAGGTCCTTCATGTTTCAGTGACTGCTGAAGCTCCGGCCCTCCCACCCCAATTCCAGGCAGCAGAGAGTTAAAAATGCAGGGACCAAGGCTCCTTCCTCCAGCGGAATCAGTTTCCTTTAAGAGGCTGATTTTTTTTTTTTTCAGAAGCCCACCAGTCATATATCAATGTCTGAATTTGATCACTGGGCCTCTTGTTGCAAGAAGGCTCGGAACCTCCTTTTAGTTGGATTCTCTTGGGAAGGAAGAAGATGAGCTTTGATCAGAGCATGCTGCAGGGGTTAGGAGTAAACGAGCCTTGCAGATTTAAGCTGAGCTGCAGGAAATCAAGTTCTGGACAGCATTAACAGGCCTATCACATGCACAGCCTATTGACCTGCACTTTATCGTATTGACCTGGACTTTATTACTTTCAAAAGGGAAATGTGCTACTTTTCCAGCGTTGTCCTCCCTCACCTCTCCTCATCCCTACAGCATCTCAGAGGTCCATACTGGAGGAGTGGGGTGTTGGCCTGGAATTCTACCCCTTGGTTACACTGACTGAACAACCTTGCATTATTCCACACGGGCAGGGTTGCTAAGCACAGGGCTGGCTCTCTAATGAAGACGGAGACTAATGCAAGCATATCCCCATGCTCAAGGGAGATACAAGCATATCCCATGCTCTAGGGAGATACAAGCATATCCCATGCTCAAGGGAGATACAAGCATATCCCCATGCTCAAGGGAGATACAAGCATATCCCATGCTCAAGGGAGATACAAGCATATCCCATGCTCAAGGGAGATACAAGCATATCCCCATGCTCGAGGGAGATACAAGCATATCCCCATGCTCAAGGGAGATACTAGGGCAACATCCAACTGGAGACCTTTCTGAAAACCAAGCCCGCAGGGTCCCCTCCCTACCACGTTTGGGGCCCAGGCCACTCCTGTGATGGATGAGTCAGATGGTGGCATCTGCCTCTGTGGTATATCTAAGGAGCTTTGCCTCATCAATAGAAATCCTTTCTCCCTGAGGCAACCCCTCATGCCTTCAGAGTACCTTTCCTAAAGGAGAAGCAGGCCTGGGAGGGGGTGGGCGGCAGGTGGGGATCTGGTTCTAGTTCTCCTCAGGAAGACAGTTGTATTGTATCCGGAACCTGTTGCTGCAGATCTGTTTTTTTTTTTTTTTTTCCATCTGAGAAGCCTACAACCAGCACAGCAAAAGCAGAAATAAGGAACATGGTTTGAGGGCCAGGAGGCCTACAAGATGTGTCGTTGGGTGGTTCTGGCCCAGATCCTTTCAGACAATGACAGGGCACACTTGGGTCTGGGCTGCAGCCACCACCAAGTTGGATGGGAGCCCTGTATCTACTCACCCATGCTAGGGCAAGGAGGGGTGGTCATTGGCAGGAAGCCTCAGTGCATGGAAGCACCTTGACTGGCTTCTGTCAGAGCAAGGGATCTGAGGGGAGGAGGGCCAGTCAGCTTCTGTGCCTGAGGACGGAGGCTCACCGCCTTCTGCCACATTCTGCCCTTTGGAGCTGCGTGCCATTAAGCAGCAACCAGGCAAGGGAGGGGGCAGCTTCCACCTTTGGAAGAAAAGAGTGTTATAAAAATATTTGCAGAAATATTGAAAATCCTAAGACAGGATTTGGAAAGCCTGAGATGAGGAGGCCAGAGGCTGAGCCAGAAGGGAGAGTAATGAAACCCACCTCAAGCCTTCAGAGATTTGAAGGCAACACAGAAAATTATATTGACTTAGCTCAGAAGATCCTGTGATCCAGATCCAGAGATTTCCAAATGCCAGGAGGATCTGATGTCTGCTTAGAAAACACTGTTGCCCCAGAGCCCCGAACTGTAAATCCTCATTGCTGTCAAGGGATGCAAACATATCACCACTAAGGGCACCATCCTAAAAGGGAAACTGAGGCCACGAGAGGCTGAGAAGGCTGATCTCAGGCCTCTGCTGTGGGCCAGGCAATGGTAGGAGGACTCAGGTGCCTCTCACAAACCCACTGAGGTAGTTATGCCTATTCCCACTTTTCTGATGAGGAAGCAGAAACATAGGTATTAAAAATTAGGCACAAATATATGTCCATATATCTACATACAGATAATTAATCATGGCATATATACGTATGTATATATATCACATATATGGACATACATACATATTAATTATATATTACATGTATGGGCACACATGGATATTATATATTACATACACGAGATATATATGCCCATATACACACATATATATTTATGCCATATAAATGAATATTCAGTCACAAAAGGCAGTTGGTCTGACTCCAAAGATGGTGCTCTGACCCTTCCACTCTCCCACTCCCCACCTAACGACTTCTGAAATTCTTCATCCTTCTGCCATAAGCACTCCACTCTGCTGGGTGGGGTGCTAGGGTCCTCCAAGATGCCTGAGCCAGGAGGTTCTCGTGCCCTGGCTCTCCCAGGACTTTCTCCGTTTTCAGAATCTGAGAACCTGGCACCAGGCTAGCCTCTCCTGTTTACTCACAACTCCTGTGTCATTAACCTCCATGGTCAGTGCCTGGGTGTTGAGGCCACACAGCCCGTGGCTAAATCTCCAGTTTTAACTGCAGCTATGGTCAAGATCAACAGCAGAGCTGGCCAACTGTCTCCTTCTCATCCCTCTAACAGCATCATCATGCGTCGCTCTAACTGCATCGCTCCATGCTCCATGCTCCACTCTCCACTCTGAGCAGGAAGGCTCTGTCCCAGTGCTGGTGCCCTCTGCTGGTGGGTGTGGCTCTCTTGGCTACAAACCTAAGAGGGTAGAGGAGATGGAGGGTGGTGCCAGCCTATAATGGGTCACACCTGGAAATGTGGCAACAAGGTATTCTAGATATTAACACTGCCAGCTCCTTCATGACCTCTATGGTCAGTGCCTGGGTGAAAGCAGACCCTGTAAACTCTTGCCCTAAGATGCAGACCTAGCGAGTGCCCCTCTTCTCCCAAGGTTTCTTGTGATGTAAAATTCCAAGCTAGATACCCCAGTGTTGGGGAATCAAGGGCAGGAAGGTGGGAGTGAGTGGGTGGGTGGAGGAACACTCTCACAGAAGTAAGGGGAGAGAGGATGGGATAGGAGGTTTCCAGGAAAGGGGGGAGGGGGACTGGGAAAGGGGATATTTGAAATGTAAATAAAGAAAATATCCATTAAAATATTTTAAAAATTAAAAGTTTTAGTTTTTTTTAAAAAAAGGACTCTTTGTACTGGCTGGTTTTGTGTGTCAACTTGACACAGGCTGGAGTTATCACAGAGAAAGGAGCTTCAGTTGGGGAAATGCCTCCATGAGATCCAGCTGTGGGGCATTTTCTCAATTAGTGATCAAGGGGGGGAGGGCACTTTGTGGGTGGTGCCATCCTTGGGCTGGTAGTCTTAGGTTCTATGAGAGAGCAGGCTGAGCAAGCCAGGTGTGATGGTTTGTATATTCTTGGACCAGGGATTGGCACCATCTGGAGATGTGGCCTTGTTGGAATAGGTGTGACCTGGTTGGAGTAGGTGTGTCACTGTGGGTGTGGGCTTAAGATCCTCACCCTAGTTTCCTGGGAGTCAGTCTTCCATTAGCCCCCTTTGGATGAAGATGTAGAACTCTCAGCTCTGCCTGCGCCATGCCTGCCTGGATACTGTCATGCTCCCACCTTGATGGTAATGGACTGAACCTCTGAACCTGTAAGTCAGCCCCAATTAAATGTTGTTTTTATAAGACTTGCCTTGGTCATAGTGTCTGTTCACAGCAGTAAAACCCTAACTAAGATATCAGGGGAAGCAAGCCAGTAAGTAACATCCCCACATGGCCTCTGCATCAGCTCCTGCTTTCTGACCTGCTTGGGTTCCAGTCCTGAATTCCTTTAGTGAGGAACAGTGGTTTGGAGGTATAAGCTTAATAAACCCTTTCCTCCCCAACTTGTTTCTTGGTCATGATGTTTTGTCCAGGAATAGAAACCCTGACTAAGACACTCCCCCTGTGCTGCTACCAAGGCACCACACCGTCGCAATCTTGGATGCTGCCCCAAACCACTGAACAGCCACTGCCAACTTGGCCTCAGCGTTAAACAACTCTGTCCTGGCACAGAGGATGTTTAGGAGAGCCCTCCTTATTCCAACCCCTCTTAGCTGGTCCTGCATTCTCAGTGAGGACACAGAAGGATAGAAACTCCTTCCATCCCTGCTCCCAGTGGTCCCATGTCTGCTTACCCAGGAACAGCTGCATCCCATGCACCGCTGTTTATGCCAGTTACACACTTTTTTCCTTCTTCTTTTTTTTTTTTTTTTTTTTTAGGTTTTTCGAGACAGGGTTTCTCTGTACAGCCTTGGCTGTCCTGGTACTCACTTTGTAGACCAGGCTGGCCTCGAACTCAGAAATTCGCCTGCCTCTGCCTCTCGAGTGCTGGGATTAAAGGCGTGCGCCACCACGCCCGGCTGACTTTTTTCCTTCTTAATGTATTACTTTATACATATGAATGTTTTGCTCGCAAGTATGTAAGTGTACCACAATCATGTGCCAGGTCCCCTAGAACTAGAATTATGGTGGATGGCTGTGACCCTGGATGCCTAGAAGTGAACCCGGGTTGTCTGCAAGAGCAACACTGCTTCCTCTTAATCAGTGTGCCATGAGCCATCTCGACAGCCCCGGCTATATACTTTTAATTAAATAGTATGTGAATTAATGAAGTATGAGCAAAAGAAAAAGAAAGAATTATTTCCACCAGCACTTTGCCCATCAAAGCAATTTACTTAAACAGGCAACCTTATATCTAGGCGCGGTTGAGTTGAGCGGTACAGAATTTCCAGATTAAGGACTGCGGTGGGGATTGGGGCAACCCAGAGGAACAATGCTTCAGGTTGTTTGGTAAAACAGAAATCAATCATAGCAGTTGTCTTATGGGCATGATTTATGAAAGAAAAACGGAGGGAAGAAAAGTGAGTCTGGTCTTACAAGAAAGGTCGTGGTCTTATATCAAAAATTAGCAAACGCCCATTTATAATTTCCAAGGCAATGTCTGAGGTGGGTGATATTTTATCTGACTCCACCCTTGGACAAGGGTTCCTCTTACACTGGTGACAGCCAGAGCTTTTGGAGCTCAGCAAGGCAAGAGATCCCAGTACAACCAAAGGCTAATTGGAAAATCAATGCACCCAGGCCTAATGACAATGCTAATCATTGCTTTGAAGGACCAGTGGAGCCTGTCAGTGAGAATCAGGCCTGAGGTTTGCACAAGGAATAGGGGAGGTGGGGGGGGGGGGCTTGGCGCAGCAGACGGGGACCTGATCGATACTTCCAGTATGGTGACCTATGCCCTCCTGTTCGGTAACAAATGCTTCCAAGTCTCTCTAATAGACTTCAGGCCCCCTCCACCCCCCGAGCTTACACATGGCTGTCCCCAGTGAGACCTTCTTCCGAATGGGGAATGGCATGCTTCACTCTGCTCTTGGCTCCTGATCTGCTGAGGCGGCTAGGAGAAGCTCTCCCCGCTGAGCCTGTAAATTCCCTCCCTCCCCCCTCAGGTTGGCTCCCGCTGTGTTTGTTTTCTGGGGAAACCTTAACAACTGCAGGGAGAGAAAGTAAAACGGCCTTCTCTGTAGCCTCTGGCACTTGTTTCTCTCCACCTCCCACCCCCACCTCCCTTACTTTGTTGGAAGACCAGAAGCAGCTTTGCAAGTCCTCTCTCACCTTCCAAAATGTCTTCCATTTTTTCCTGTCCCCTATGACAATCAAGAAAAGACCCCAAGAGCAGAGAACATGCCTGTCTAGCCCTTGACACATGGCACAGCGAATGACTGAACCTTCCAACACCTCCCAATTTGTTGGGCCGACTTGTCATTGTCCAGAGACTCTGGGAAGAGATAACAAGTAAGAATGGATTGTTGCTGCCTTCATCCTTCGGATGCCGCATACGGCTCATTTCCCCAGGGGCATCGGGTTCTATCTCATGTATCATCTACTGCTAATGCACAAGTGCTTCTCCAAGTTGTCCTCTGCATGCCTGTATCCCTAGCGTGCAGTAGCACATGCTTGACACACAGGTGGGGCTTCAGTAACACGTGGGGAGTTGTCATGCATCTCCAAAACTGAGTTTCTCTGGGATCCTCCCTTCCCTGCTCTTTCTACGTCCCATCAGCCTATCCCTGAGTAGATAGATGTCTATCTTCATTTAAGCAAACTCCTCCCCCACCCTGTGTCAAACAGGAAATAGCATAGACATGTGGAACACGCCACTGTATCATTCAAGACTCTACCATCATGTATGGAAGCAGCCATAGACTCTCCATAAAGAGTAGGCATGGCTCTGTTCCAATAAAGCTTTATGTACAAAACAGGGCTGAGCTGGATCTGTCAGACATTTTCAAAGCTGTTATTGAAAGAAAGCAGAGAGAAGGAGCTGTCCTTGGTACCTTCATCCTCTTCTAGCCACACACAGGAAGGGATGTCACAGTCAGTGAGTGCCTGTGTGCACATATGGAGGACAGCCTCCCTCCGTGAATCAGCACCTCCACCTTGCTTTCCCATTTGGGCTGATGTATTACAGACACAGAACCTGGCACCACAGCCTGACCATTTAGTAACTGGTGACCCTTCCTAAGTTACTTAACCATTAGACCTCCCTCCCCTACCTTTACAAAAGGGAGCAATATAACTACTTTTAAAAAATGATTTATTTATTTTTATTTTATGTACATTGGTGTTTTGCCTCCTTGTATATGTGCGTAAGGGTGTCAGAAATCCTGGAACAGAAGTTATAGACAGTTGTGAGCTGTCATGTGGGTGCTGAGAATTGAACCCAGAGGCTCTTAACCTCTCAGACCCCACTACTGAACCACCCTGCTTCCATCTTGGGCTTAAAAGCCATCTTATAATAAAGACAAGCTAGGTTCATTCCTGTTTAAGATTAAACCTCTGTTTCTCAAAGATGAATCTATGAAACCTTAACTACAAATGGGACTATGGTTCCTATTCCAGGAATGACAATCATGCCTTTGTTTCAGAAAGTTGTAAGGATCATCTTGCAAGCCCACCTTTGTTTCAAAAGGTTGTTATGAACACCTGTTCTGACTGCCTGTTGTTATGAGTACCTTATGACTACCTTGAAGTCATGTCTTTGTTTCAAGAAGTTGTTATGACTAACTTGTTATGCTTACATTCTTTCTGATTCTGTAATCTGTAGCAATTTGTATTGTCATGCTAATTAGGTTCCCCCCAAAAACCTGTCTGCAGTGTCCCACACATAAGACAGAAGGACCCTGCCTCCAGTTGGTTTTGATTGGTAGATAATGGCTGCATGTCTGATTCGAAGGCAGCAAAGATGGAATATAGATTTTAGTAAGTACTGACTTGGAAATATTGGAGAGTGGATCAGCCACGTGGAGGTTAAGAAATGGCCCAGCTAAGCCAGGCGTGGTGGCGCACGCCTTTAATCCCAGCACTTGGGAGGCAGAGGCAGGCAGATTTCTGAGTTCGAGGCCAGCCTGGTCTACAGAGTGAGTTCCAGGACAGCCAGGGCTACACAGAGAAACCCTGTCTCGAAAAACCAAAAAAGAAAGAAAGAAAGAAAGAAATGGCCCAGCTATTGACCTGCTTAAGGCATATCAAAATATAAAGGCTAAGTGTGTGTTTCATTTGGGAACCCAGGGCATCGGTGTGGGTATCAAGGAGCTCCGCTGATGCCAGGATCAATTTGAGTAGCGTTATTTTGGTACTGCTACAGTAACCCTCTTTATTTTGCCTGCCAAATCTCCTATGTGGAAACCCCCTACCTCTGAGCTATAAAAGCTTTGTCTTCCGCATATCCAATGTTGATCTCTTGAACCCTGCTTTTAGGGAGAGACAGCCTGTGTACACAAATACAAAAACTTGTTTTAATTAATTCGGCCTGATGATTTGGGTTGATAGCCTTTCTCTTCCCATCTTTGGGATTAACACTTTCTCATGGAACTCTCCTAGGAGGCAGTGGTGCTTTGATTATCATTATCTACTGACATGTTTCTCCATTTATAAACACAACTAAGTCGGCAGTGATGATTGTGGGCACCTGAAGCAGTTGGCCAAGACTTGGAAGGTAGCCCCACCTCTTACTGGTTGTGTGACTTGGGGAAATGGCTTGCTTGGTCTGCACTTCAGTTTGATTAACTTGCAAATTTTTCTGAGGATTATGTGAATTATTATATTAATTATATGGATTATTATACATATAGTGCGTCAATGTGTGTCTACAGAAGTGTTGGCTATTACTAGCACTCAGTTGGGGAAAGTATCCCTGGATCCCTTAACCTTTATCAGCCCAGGAGTCCTTGAGTCACACTCCTTGCTCACCCATGGTGCCCCAACATAAAGGTTTCCTCTGCCCACTTGGCAGCTCTGAGCCCCCACTGTCTATGCAGCAGGATTCCAAAGCTCTTACTTATATTCTCCTACCCACACTCAAGAAACCTGCATCCACTTTCCTGCCTGCTTGGAGCTATCTTCTTTCCTGTGCTCTCTCCCCTCACCCTTACCCTGGGATATTTGTGTCCCTGCTATTTATTTAGTGCTCCCAATCAGGCTACTTGTGATGTAGTGATTGACATCCTACCAGCTGAACAAGAATAGAATTGAGTCTCCAGCTCCCTCCATGACCTCATTCCTGACTGCCACTTGTGGACCCTGCAGGTGGGGAGTAAGGGAGGAAAGGGGATTGGAGCCTTCGACCTTCCTAAACCTTCTAGTGATTGCCAGTCGTTTGAACCTCTTAGCATTGGACATCCAGAAACCGGACTGCTTTGCTTTGTCTGAGGCAGACTCCACTCCTCCTGACTTAAGTCTCCTCCTAAGAGCCCCCACAGCTCAGGGCAGCTACTCATCTTGCAGAAGTCAAGGTGTTCTTCACTTCCTACAGCCTTCCAGACATGGACCTGAAGGGAGAGATGTTGCCTGATTCAGATAAGTGCCAGAGAATGGTCGGACCACTCTGTGCAGAAGCAGAAGAAAAGGATCATTAACACTGGGAACTGCCTCTCATTCCAGATTCATTCGTGTGAAGGCACGGAAAAGTCTTCTTTTAGAAGCCATGGGATGCTCCAGTCAGACAAGGGTTAAACAACATCAAGTCTCCCTGGACCAGGTTGAATTTTCTTCCTGGGATCATTTGCTTATTTGTCTCCAGGCCACCTCCAGGCAGCCTGGGCCTCTTCCCAGGACTGAAGCTGCTTATGTGCATTTCTGTGGAGGCTGCTGATGTTAACTTATCTCCTGGGCCCCCTGGATCTGCTCAAAGCTTTCAGCATCCTCAGAGATTGGCTCCATTCCTGCTTGCCTCAAGTAGCTCTGAACTTCTTTCAAAGAAGTTCCCCTGTCAGCTCTTCTCTGGGCTCCCTGCCTTGCTCTCTTGGCTCCTTCCTTTCAACAAACGAAATCTTCATCTTATTATCTGACTTCTGAGGGAATTGGCCCTTTCTTCCCTCTGAACAGCCATCAAACAAAACAGAACACGAAATAAGTGAGTCTCTTCCAACACCAAAGCAGCTGTGCTCTGTGAAAGTGGGGCTGGGACTTGTGGTCGGCCAGGCATGCTGAGCAGATGGAAAAGAGCTGTGCCCCCCAGCCTCACCCTCTCCAAATCTGGGACCTGGGATGGCTGGAAAAGTAGAACAAAAAGAAAATGTAAAACTCAAGGTTAAGCCCAAGGTTAAGAGAGAAGTCTTTATGCTAGATTGACAGAAGAAATTCCATGTCAAGGTGACATCATGGCAGCAGCAAAATGGCTTGTGACATTAGGATTGTCTCAGCTGGAGCTGAATGCTGATCTTAAGCTGTTGGGAAGTCTTGGTTGCAGACCCTGTGCAGTAGAGTGGAGCTGTCACAGACAGGATCACTGGGGCTGGTGCATCCATGATGTGGAAAGCCAGCAAACTTCACACTTGCATATTGATAGGGAAAGATTAATGTTTGCTCCTCAATAAACCAGCACCTTAAGCCAATGGGCAGGCTTGGATTCTACTATGCACATGTACAAGCATCCAAGGTAAGTAATTAACTAAAAACCTGCCATCACTGCTAAAACCTGAAAGGGCTGGCAGATATCTTCAGAGAAAGGACACTCCCAGACAGGTCTATAGCCAAAGCTGCAAGAGAATGCTAAGGCTAACAAGTCATAATCAGTGAACTCATACCACCATAAGAGCGCATCATCAGATGAGTCAAATCAAATAATTCTCACTCTTAGTTTGGGATGTAGTAAAAACAATTTAAAGGATACTTTAGGAACTTCATGAAGGAAGCTGGAGAGATGATTCACTTTTTAAAATCACTTGGTGCTCTTCTAGAGACTGGAGCTTAAGTCCTAGCTCCCTACCATGCAGCTCACAACTGTCCAGCTCCAAGGGACTCTGATACATTGGGCCTATATGGGGACCAGCATGGATGTTCAAATATCCCTATTCAGACAATATTAAGTTTGTTTAAGTTCATTGAAAATATTAGCATATTAGCTGAGGATATAGCTCAGTGATAGAGCATAATGCCAGGCTCTGGGTTCAATCTCCAGTGCTGTAATAAGATAAGGTTAAAACATTAAAGAAAGAATAGACACCAGGATAATAAGAACCATGCAACACAACCAAAGACATAATTATCAAGGGAACATGTGGAATAATACTCAAATGTTTAAAATTCAACAAAAGGGTGAATTGCAGCCTTTTTGAGATCAAAGATAGAATTAGCTACATTTTTGAAAAGCTGGAGCTGCAGTTGAATCTAGGGTATAGTTTAAGCCAAAGAGTTGAAAATGTGGAGTAAAGTTAGGAAGTGAGAAGGACAGAATGAGAAGGGTGGGTACATATTAAATAAGAGTCATGAAAACAGAGAAAAGTGAGAGACAAAAATGCTTAGAACAAACAGCTGCCAACCTAGAATTCTATACCCAGCCCAACTATCGTGTACAAACGACTGTAAAATAAATAGGTTTTAAGACATTTACAGAGTGAGAGATTACTGCTCATAGATTTATCTTGAAACTGTGGTAGGTTGAATAAGAATGACCCCACAGCTCATATATTTGAATCCTTAGTCACCAGTGAGTAGAACTCTGAAAGGATTAGGAGGTATGGCCTTGTTAGAGGAAATGTGTCACTGGGGGTAGGCCTTGAGGTTTCAAAAATCCATGTCAGTTCTCTTCCCCCACCCCCCATGGGTCCAAGATAGAACTCTCTGCTCCTTCTCCAGCTCCATGTCCTTGTTCCCTGTAAGAAAGCCCCAATTAAATGTTTTCTTTTATAAGAGTTGCTGTGGTCAAGGTGTCTTTTCACAGCAATAGAACAGTGAGCAAGACAAAAATAATTAATGAAACTGAACACAAAATAGAAATCGTTTTAAAAACTAATAGCGACATAACATTTATTTGGCTTGGTAAGGTCTGTCCTCCTGGCTATCCAGGAGATAAGGCTTGAGGAGCAGAAGTTTAAAGCCTCCTTGGTCAACATAGTGAGTCCCCAACTCAGAGAGTGGAGGCAGGGATGGCACATTTAAGAGCTGAGATGTTCTTCAGAGGTCCTGGATTCAAGTCCCAGCACCCACATGGCAGCTCATAACTATCTGCAACTCTGGTTCTAGAGGATGCTATGTTCTTCTGGCTTCTATGGACACTAGAGACATGTGGCAGTTTGACAGGAATAACTCCCATAGACTCATGTGTTTAAATACTTGGCCCATAGGGAGAGGCACCATTAGGAGATGTGGCCTTGTTAGAGTAGGTGTGGTGTTGTGTTATTGTGGGATTGGACTTTGAGATCTAATGCTCATGCTATGCTCAATGTGGCACACATTCTTCTTCTGCTTCCTTCAGATCAAGATGGAGAACTCATCCAGCGTTATGTCTGCCTGGGTGCTGCCATGCTTCTCACCATGACGATAATGGACTGAGCCTCTGAAACTTAAGACAGCTCCAATTAAATGTCCTTCATAAGAGTTGCCTTGGTCATGGTGTCTCTTCACAGCTTTGAAACCCAAACTAAAACATTAGACATGTGGTACACAGATATACATGTGGCAAAATGCCTATACTCATTAAAATAAATAAAATAAGTAAATAAACAAACAAACATAAAACATAATTAAGATGTTGCTTTATAGAAAATACTATTTTTAAGAGTTATTTTTTTAGGCTAATAAATATCAGATATTATATGGCTCAGTTTAACAGAGAGTGGAAGCTTCCCAGATTTAGGAGGGCCATGACAATTCTAACACATTATAAAGCCTTTGGATAGTTCAGGCAAATGTTGGAATACGTAATGTCAATTTTTAAGTACATATTCTAATGTCAAGGATATATGGCTTAGGAAAAAGGCTTATAAGAATAGGATACATAATTTCCTACCCAGCTAAAGAAAAAATAAATTTAAAAGATTGTTAAAAGTAGATCACCCAGCAATGGGAAAGGGGGGTGGGGAAGAAAGACAGGATTTAGTGACTTCCCTTTTATAATCAAGACTTGACCTGTTACTTCATAACTCAGCAGCCAGGGCTATCAAGATACTTACTGCTCCTCCATTCTGAACCTCATATTCCTCAGCTATAAGTGGGAGCAGTAAAATTCAACAGAGTACTTATAAGTATTGCATGACATTATAGATGACATATAATATATATATACAGAAGGATGGCTATGATGTAACAGGTGCTCAGGAGATGCCAGTTCCCTGCCCTCTCTTGTCCAGTGGTAGCTTCATCATCACCAGCTCTAACCAAGCAGGATGCTCTCCCTTCCTCCTTCCTCCATCACCCATCACCCAAACCCAGTCTTTACTCAGTGTTTGCACTTGGTACGGATGGTGAGCTGCCATGCCTGACCCGCCACTCTTTGTTAGAGGCCTCGGTTTGTGTTTCTGTCCTTGAGCAGCAGCACAAGATTAGAAAAACGAACATTCTCAGAACCTGAGTTTCTCTCATACGTAACATGAGTCAGCAGTGGTACCCTCTGTATTAGTGTCTCCATCAGGATTCATTAAGGTAAGTAAACCCTAGAGAAACGATTTAAAGAAGGGAAGACTGCTCCTGTTTTCAGAGATTTCGGTCCATGATTGTCTGGATCCAGTGTTTCTGAGTTGTGGTGAGGCAGAAGATCATGGTAGAAGGACATAGAGAAAGAAGATTGTCACTTCATGGTGGCCAGAAAGAGAGATAGAAAGAGACTGGGGACAGGGACACACCTCCTAACCTATTGTTTCCATCTATACATCACCTCTCCAAGTGGCACCATCCTCTGGGGACTAAGCCTTCAAAACACTAGCCTCTTGGATAACACTCATATCCAAGACGTGACAATTGGCAGAGAAAGACAGGAAAGTCTCTGACCTCATGTTCAGGTCCAAGAGCACTGGCTCTTGTCACCATTGCTGCTCTCTGATTCATTAGGCATGAACATTCATACTGTTCATCTATTTCTTTAGTTTTACAGCTTAGTTTTTTGAGTACCATGCACTGGATACTTAAAGAATTCAGATGATCAGTGTGGTGGTTTGATTATGCTTGGCCCAGGGAGTGGCACTATTTGGAGGTATGGCCTTGTTGGAGGAAATGTGTTACTGTGGGCATGGGCTTTAAGACCCTCATGAGAGCCAGCCTTGGAACAAGATGTAGAACTCTCAGCTCCTCCTGCACTGCCGTGTTCTTGCCTTGATGGTAATGGACTGAAACTCTGAACCTGTAAGCCAGCCCCAATTAAATGTTGTCCTTATAAGAGTTGCCTTGATCACAGTTGTCTGTTCACAGCAATGGAAACCCAAACTAAGACAATCGGTGTAAGGGTGCGGTGCTTGCTTTCAAGTCTTGTGACCTGTGTTTTGACCCAGGCCCTTTATTGTGGAAGAAGAGAACCAATTCCTCCAGATTGTTCTCAGATTTCCACATAGGCACATACTTTGACACATATGCCTCATCTTTTTATCTGTTTATCTCCATTCATTCTCTTGGCCCATTGGGCTTTTCTCCTCCTCCCCCACCCTCTCATACCTGATCCTGTTCCTCTTTTCCCCTCAACCATCCCTCTCCCACCCAGGTCTCTCCCTCCCTCAGCCTCCCATAATTATTTCCTTCCCCATTCTAAGTGGGATTGAAGCCTCCTCTCTTGGGCCTTTCTGCTTGTTACACTTCTTATGATCTGTAGGTTGTATCGCAGGTATTCTGTACTTTTTGGCTATTATCCACTTATCAGTGAGTACATACCACACATGTCCTTTGGAGTTTGACATATCTCACTCATGGTGATATTTTCTAGTTCCATCCATTTGCCTGCAAAGTTCATGATGTCCTCGTTTTTAATAGCTGAATAGTATCCTATTGTGTAAATGAACCACATTTTCTGTATCCATTCTTCAGTTGAGGGACATCCGGGTTGTTTCCAGCTTCTGGCTATTATAAATAAGGCTGCTATGAACATGGTAGAGCATGTGTCCTTGTGAAATGGTGGGGCATCTTGAGTATGCCCCCAAGAGTGGTATAGCTGGGTCTTTAGGTAGACCTATTTCCAATTTTCTGAGAAGCTGCAAGATTTATTTCCAGAGTAGTTGTACAAGTTTGTCCCACCAGTAATAAAGGAGTGTTCCTCTTTCTCCACATTCTTGCCAGCATGTGCTGTCACTTGAGTTTTTGATCTTAGCCATTCTGATTGGTGTGAGATGGAATCTCAGAGTCATTTTGATTTGCATTTCTCTGATGACTAAGGGCTTCTTTAAGTGCTTCTCAGCCATTCCAGATTTAGGCCATTCAAGATTCTTCTGTTGTGAATTCGTTGTTTAGCTCTGTACCCCATTTAATTTGATTATTTGGTTTTTTTGGAGCTTAATTTCTTAAGTTCCTTATATATTTTGGATATTAGCCCTCTTCTTAATGTAGGGGTAGTGCAGATTTTTTTTTTCCTGATCTGTAGATTGCTGACTTGTCCTATTGACAGTGTCTTTTGCCTTATAGAAACTTTTCAGTTTCATAAAGCCCCATTTATCAATTTATCTTAGAGCCTGAGCCATTAGTGTTCTGTTCAGGAAAGTTCCTCTTGTGCCAATGAGTTCGAGGCTCTTTCCCACTTTCTCTTCTATTAGATTCAAATTAAATGGAGAGAAACTAGAAACAATACCATGGGACAAGACAAGGCTGTCCACTCACTTCCTATCTATTCAATATAGTACTCAAAGTTCTAGCCAGAGCAATTAGACAACAAAAGATGCTCAAGGGGCTACAAATTGGAAAGGAAGAAGTCAAAGTATCACTATTTGCGGATGATAAGAGAGTATACATAAGTGACCCCCAAAATTCCATTGGAGAATTCCTACAGCTGATAACTTCAGCAAAGTGGCAGGAATATAAAGTCAACTGAAACAAATCAGTAGCCTTCCTTTATACAAATGATAAACAGGCTGAGAAAAAATTATGGAAACAACACCCTTCACAATAGCCACAAATAGTATAAAATATCTTGGTGTAACTCTTACCAAGCAAGGGAAAGCTCTGTACAACAAGAGCTTCAAATCCCTGAAAAGAGAAATCCAAGAAGACCTCAGAAGATGGAAAGATCTCCCATGCTCATGGGTTGATAAGATTAACGTAATGAAAGTGGCCATCTTACCAAAAGCAATCTACAAATTCAATGCTATCTCCATCAAAATTCCAACACAATTCTTCACAGACAAGGAAAGAGCAATTCTCAACTTCATATGGAAAACCATAGCCAAAATAATTCTCAACAATAAAAGAACTTCCAGGGGAATCACTATCCCTGACCTCAAGCTATTCTACAAAGCAATAGTGATAAAAACTGCATGATACTGGTACAGAAACAGACAGGTGGATCAATGGAATAGAATCGAAGACCCAGAAGTAAACCCACACACCTATGGTCACTTGATCTTTGACAAAGAAGCCAAAAACATACAATGGACAAAAGAAAGCATCTTCCAACAAACGGTGCTGCTCGCACTGTTGGTCTGTATGTAGAAGAATGAAAATAGATCCATATTTGCCACCTTGCACAAAGCTCAAGTCCAAGTGGATCAAGGACCTCAACGTAAAGCCAGATTCACAAGGTTTCTTTAGTGATCCAGGCTATTCATTGCATTGGCTCTCAGATCTCATAGCAGGCTTTAGGTCTCATCAAATAGAATGGACCAACCTGCCTCAATCTCCTCCTCTCTATTTGACAGATGTCAGGTAGAGACATATGGGACTCTGTTATTTACATCTAATGGGATATAATGTGCACCTTATATTAATATTGTGGGATCCAAGGCAGAAATGTAAGAGAACAAAACAGACAAATAACAGGCAAAAATTTTGGATCCAAGATGAAACTCTGTTACTGGTCACCTGCAAACTGGTTAGAAAGCAGGACAGAATCAGCATGTATATGTGCATGTATGCATCTCCGTGTATGTGCATGAGTGTGTGTACATGAGTGTGTGTGTGTGTGTGTGTGTGTGTGTGTGTGTGTGTGTGTGCCTACAGCACACAGAATCTTCCTATACTTAAAGAAAGCCTTATTTTATCCTCTCTCTGCAGGACTCCCCCCCCCTACACACACACAATGCAGGGAGTCTCTAGGGGCAGCTTGGTGATTGTCTTCAGTCCTTCTGTTTTTGAACAGCACAAAACATCTTTCTTGGCATATGATATGTCTTATTTACTTCTAGAGTAGCCTTGGAATTCAAAAGCAACGGGTAAAATTCTGTGTCCCCACCCCCACCTCCGCACGTGTGTGAGAAATGAGTTAAGTTCAGAGAACCCACTTGATTTGCCTGATGTTGTGTACCAGGACTTCAAACCCAAGATGTCACCTCCCTGCCCCTGGCTATTTGCATTCCTGCTCACTGTTAAGTTAAGGACTAGTTTGTCAGCTTAGAAAATAGTTCTTTTTCCTTTGAGAGAGAACCAAGAAGCAGGCATACTCATGGGACAAATCCTGACTTTGTTTTCATGGAGAGTGATAAGAGCCCTGCCTGGGGCTGTTAGAGCAATGGTTAGAGACGGGTGCCGCAGGAGGAGAATGGCCTGCCTTTTCTCCTGTGTGTCTGGATTTTGGGACCATGAAAGAGGAACATTTAACTTTCAGGCAATCTCTAGAATTCTCTTCCTTCTTTCTGGAACCTTCCCATTACAATGTAACCTTTGAAATTCTCTCTGTCTCTCTGTCTCTCTGTCTCTCTGTCTCTGTCTCTTTGTCTCTCTCTCTCTCTCTCTCTCTCTGTGTCTCTCTCTGTCTCTCTTTGTCAGTATGTATTTCCTTCTCATTGTGTAGACCTAAGAGAGTACCCAGAGCAGAAGGCAAACCAGCAACAATTCAGGAGCTTCCTCTTCTCTGCCGGAGACACCAGTGGGCAGTGAAGTCTCAGATCCACACACTCAGTTGCTCCAAATGCTCAACAGGAATAGCAAAGTAAGCCTTCTCTGATAGGAGAATCAAATGAGAGCATAGTTAGGAGAAAGAGGCAAGAAAATGTAGCTGGCCAGCCAGCCTGGCAGCCCAGGTTAACAGCCATTATCATTGTAATAAATCCTGAGTTCCCAGAAACCTCCTGCCAACCAGACTCCTCTGGGACTCCTTCTCTCCAAGGCAAATGGTTTTGAATCAAGCCGGTATGGGGAATTTATCTTTTGATAAAGTAACGTCTGTCCTGTGCAATGCGTTCAGGTCTCCAGAACCTTCCTTTGCTTTATGGGCATTATCACCTTGAGATGTGGTCTTCCGGAAGCAATCATCTCGGGACTCGTTAACATCTCTGCTCATCAGAAAATGCGTCTACCAGGCTCAGCAGGCTGTGCTTACAGTGGGAAGAGAGCAGAGTCAGACCTTTCAGGGAGATATTTAACAAGAGTTTTCAGAATAAAGCATGGTTACTTAGAAAGCTCAATTTACCAGAACAATTCATCCATGGGCCTCCTGGTTGGTTGTGCAGTGTTGTTACCCACAAACGCTTTCCAATCAAAGTCGGTTGGACTGGATTGGATTGGATTCCATGAACCTCTTCTTCTCACTCAATAAGCTGGAGCAGGATGCCAGATGGAACCCAGCCAGGACCCACCAGCTTGTACTGCTGTGAGCCAGCTTCGGAGTCTCCCCTCATTGGCAAGGTCACAGTGCAGGACATTCCAGAGCTATCTGCTACAGAACCTTCAAAGAACCCGTAGCCTGGGGTCGTAAAGGCAGCTTGATGGGCTCTTGACACCTTGGATCAATCACCTTAGCCAGACGTGGAAGTCCCTGATTAAACCTTATTGGTCAGTCAATTAGAGGAGACCCTAATGTTCCACGAGGGGTATCAACTTCCAGCTTAATGGAAGCATGCTTGGGATTCTTCGTTCCTCCTGTGGCAGTTTTAGGATCTCCAAACTTACCAAGGAGAAACTGTGTACCAAGAAGCATCCGTAGAGGTATTGCTAGTTGTGATGGCAATAGGTGTTACATCCACATCTTGGCTTTCAGACCTTTATAGTTTGGCTATGAGAGACATGGTACTATCATTTGGTCATAGATTTAAAGCATACTTCGACCTTATAGAGCAGCATTCTAATTTCTCAGGGCATTGTTACTTAGTTAGGGTCGTAAGTGAGTCTCTACTGGCCATTCCAGTTATCTCTTAGGCCAGTTACCTCAGAGAATAAGATTTAGGGGAGATTCGTGGACATGAACCTGTCACTGCACTGTATTTGTATTAAAATGAATTTCTTTCTTTTTTTTTAAGATTTATTTATTATATGTAAGTACATTGTAGCTGTCTTCAGATACTTCAGAAGAGGGCATCAGATTTTGTTACGGATGGTTGTGAGCCACCATGTGGTTGCTGGGATTTGAACTCGGGACCTCTGGAAGAGCAGTTGGTGCTCTTAACCACTGAGCCATCTCGCCAGCCCCTAAATTGAATTTCTTATCAGAGGCTAGAAACCTTTTGTGTAAGATGCCATCACAACTGGACCCTGTGAGTCTCCGATAATCATGTTTTCAGAGGGGATCCACTCAAGCAAAGATGGTGTTTACATACAGAATAGGTGAGTGTTCCCAATAAGACACTGCCTTCCCTGTCCATTGCAAGGTGGAGGGAATTCAAATGTAGGTGATTGTCTGGTTCCCAAAGTGATTGAGTCTGTTCTAGGGCTCTGTTGTCCTCTATTGTTGGTAAGCTGGGCACCCAGCTACTGTGATTGGCAGAGAAGCCTTGGTGAGACCATTTCTACACTATGGCCACATTATACATGGACCCATATACCAAGCAGCTGGTAGCTCGGGGAAGAAGTTAATGATTAGCCACAAGGTGGGTCATCTTGTCTGCTTTCATTTTGGAAGCTTCCTCTGAAGTGGGTGCTCTCCACATTTCACTGAACCAAATATACCCTCATAGTCTTCACCCATCTCAAGAGTTTTATCTATATATTCTCTCTGAGACCCTGGCCATCATACCAATCTATTACTGCTCATCTTTCCATGTTGTTGCCTAAAACTCCAAATAATCTTGTGTGTAAGCTCAGCTTCCTTCCCAAGGAAATCAATTATTTTGATTTCCAGGTTGCCTCCACTCCCTGCACTGGGAGGCTCTTCTCTGTCACTAACTTTCAGGGAAATCTCTAAGTACAGTTGTAACACATTGGCTGGCACCAGGATAGACTATTCCAGAAACCAGGCCTACAAGGTTTTCCTTTTTCAGTTCACTGTTCCCAGTTTTGGGGTGGGGAATTCCCATGAGGGCTGAGGAAGAGCTGGTAAAACAGCGAACATAGAGTCCTGGTCAACTTGCCTGATCTGAAGTTGCAGAGGGACCTATACTGTATCCTGGGCTCATGTGATCATGTGGTCATGTGATCACTTCTTGGGCTACAGAACAAATGGGCCAGAATGGAGCTCCCAGATGTTTCTTCCAAAATCAAAAAGGTCAACAGACAATCAGCCTTTTCCTTTGTGATACACAGTAAACTGGACTGCCTTAACTTAAACACCGGAAGGGCATTACTCTAAGTCCACTGTGTCTGCTGGAATGCTGTAAGTACCAATGCCACATTCCTACATTTTATAGGATTATTCTTCTCCCTCTTTTTTATGCCTTTGTTATACAAAGGCGTCAAGAAATCTTGTTCACCGGGTTTATCTGACATAATGTGATCAAAATAAGTGGCCATCACAAAGTCCTGTGAAATACCAAAGTTCTTTTGAACTATATTATGAGAGCAAGTAGAGGAGCTGGTGCAACCCTGAAGACCGTGAGGGTATACGTCTGTCTCAGCCAGGCAAAAGAGAAGTGCTTCTTTTTTTTTTTCCCTTGTTCCGGTCAACCCCGCTCGCTCTGCTCGACCCCGCTGCTCGCTCCGGCCGGCTCCACTCACTCCAGCCAGCCCCACTCACTCCAGTTGGTCTCTCTGGTCCAAGGATTCATTTTTTATTATTATTCTTCATAAGTACGCTGTAGCTGACTTCAGACGCACCAGAGGAGAGCGTCAGATCTCATTACGGGTGGTTGTAAGCCACCATGTGGTTGCTGGGACTTGAACTCATCACCTTCGGAAGAGCAGTTGGGTGCTCTTACCCGCTGAGCCATCTCACCAGCCCCCGAGAAGTGCTTCTGATTGTTCCTACTAATTAAGATGGAGAGAAAATTATTTTCATAGCTTATAGTTTATACTAGTTAAAACAACTAAGCCAGCAGTACCACCTACCAAGATTTGGATGTCCCTGGTCATTCTTTTTGACTTGTAAGGCTGGTTTTAGATTTTCAAGATGTGGTTTCTCTGTGTAGCTCTGGCTGTCCTGGAACTCACTCTGTAGGCCAGGCTGGCCTTGAACTCAGAGATCTACCTGCCTCTGCCTCCTGAGTGCTGGGATTAAAGGCATGTGCCACCCCTGCCCCACTATTTATATGGCTATAGCTTTTCTACTGACCAAGTAGGTGTTAAATAGGATGTGCTTGGGACTACCATCTCCATCTTCCAAGGTCCTAGTGGTGACTCTAATGTAGTGAGACTGCTTTCCTCTTTGGGCAAGTGGGGAAATGAATAATATCAACGTACCTGAGCCAGCTAAGAGAATAATCTTAGTGCAATAAAACAACCTAATATGCTATCCTTCTGACATAAACCCACCAGCTCTGACAGTCAGTCACTGTCACCACCCTTCACCGTGGGCTCCTGTTTTCACCATTAGTATAAGCAGCCCCAACTCAATGGCTCCATCTCTCACTGTCACCTCTGGTCTGGAGAGGACATGCAAGTATGCTAGAATTTGTACTGATACCTTTTAAACTGCTTTTATGAGGGGAGGGGAGTGTTGTCTGGGTCATATTGGAGGCATTAAGCCAGTTATATGTAATAGATACACTACAATTGCCCATCACACTAAGTTCTTGCACTGTGCTAAGGAAGATGAGGCATACTCAGTCCCATTAAGATACAGAGTGCTTGCTTTTACAACAAGGGTTTAATTATTCAACCAGGCAAACTACTACAGTCGCTCCTGCTGACTTAAATGACTATATTACACCATAGATCCCAAGCGAATCCACCAATTTTGACAAATTGGATTCTATCCAACTATGTATTTTATCCTTCTTGGGCTAATCTTATAAGATTTATTCCCATACATGTGTTGATCTTCCTGTCAATTAAAAAAAAAGGTTCTACCATTTCTTTGGAAATGGAGGTGTCTTCCTCTGGGAAGGGTGTACCATGTTTCCCTTCAGCTGGAACTCAACATGAATCTGAAGGTAGTTAAAATCAAAGGTCTCTCTCTCTCTCTCTCTCTCTCTCTCTCTCTCTCTTTCTCTCTCTGTGTGTGTGTGTGTGAGAGAGAGAGAGAGAGAGAGAAAGAAAGAGCATTGACATGCCAGCTTGTAGGAGTAAAGGAGTAAGATCTCTCCTTCCACCATGTAGGTTCTAGAGACTGAATCCAAGTCATCTGGCTTGATAGCAAGCTCCCCTACCAACTGAGCTACCTCAAGTGGCCCAGTAGGTAGCTTCCTGCAAGGCCCCCCTTGTATGTGAAATCTCTATGCAAGGAACTACTTTCTCTGGTGAGAGAGATTCAGGGGAAGGAGGGATGAGGGCCCTGAGCAGCTCAGTTTCCTTTGTGCCTCTCCAAAGGGAGTCATTCTACTCTCAGGGATCCTCTTCACAATCCACATCTTAACATTAGTGTGGAGACTTGATGAGGTGCCTTTAACCTGCACTGTGCATCTTTACCTGCTGTGACTCTGAGGCTCTTGTAAAGCCTCTGTGAAAACTTTCTTGAGTTGGACATCAGGGCTGGAAGGCTCAGAGCCCATTCATCCCCCTTCTTCCAGCACAATCCAAGGAACCAGTCCACTCTGCAGCTGCAATTACTGTTTCTGCATTTACTACGGTTGCTACAGCAACCAACTGACCTAGTCACTTAAAATCTAGACTTCCACTCCATATCAACAGTGGTAATAATTTGAGCATAATCTTAATGCTACTTTATGCCACACCAGTGTCCCAATTCCCGCAGCAATTACGCCATTTATGTCTCCTCCATGTGAGTAAGAGACTTGGTGGCAGAATACCATTTTGAAGGTTGTTTCTTAGGATATCACTCCTGTCACCAGCTATTGTATTAAAATGAGTCTCAGCAAGGAGCAGCATCTACGCTGAGTGGTGTAGAGAAAGACATCTTAATGATGAGCTAGGACAGATATGTGAGCAGAATTGGGGGCAAGAAATAATGTCGGGAGCAGGAATTATGGAGGAGGGGTATGTAATGAGAGCTGCAGCAGGGGAGGGTCACAGCCATCGGCAGGGGTGTGGCTAGGGTGAAGAAGGGGTGGGGAGGAAATTTCCAACTCCACTGTCAAACTCAGTGGAAGCTAAGAGACAAAAAGAGGCCAGTGTTAGGTCCAAAGCTTGAGCGAATATTCCAGGCCTCATGCAGGGTGAATCAGACCTGAGATGAGGTTCAGGAGGTCAGTGGGAAAATGGCCAACGGTCCAGGCAGTGTACTTGCATGCACAGTCTCCCTCAAGCCTTCACACCCAGTATCGATGTGATATGCACCACTAACATCTTCCTACGCCTAACGAGGAGCAGGCACAGAGGGCCGCTCACTCAGGATCGGAGAACTGGACACAGCAGGTCTGCTGCTTGACCGGGCAAGTTTGGAATTGATTTCACACAGAGATTTGTTTAGCTTCAGTACAAAGGCTCAGTTGGAGGATAGACTGGGGATTGGGATGGTGGGGAGCAGGCAGGGAAGGTTGGGGGCCAAAGTCTGGAAGACTTGAAAGCTGGTTCAAGAAACTCACTAGCTCTCTTTCTTCAAGTGTGGGCAAGGGTCATGTCTGTTCCTGCTTGCTTAAGACCTGGAAGAATTCAGAAACCAAGGAGCTTGGGGATACAGCCAGCCTCGAAGCATTTGCCTAGTGTTTCTGAGTGTTGGGGACACAGTCTTTTATGTGGCATTTATGCTATACGGAGCTCCTCAATTGTTATTTATTTTGTTTTATTTTATTTTATGTATATGGATGTTTTGACTTCACGTGTATGCCCTTAACTGTGGAGAGCATCAGACACCTCCCCCCCCACCCTCGAACTGAAGTTAGACATGATTTTGAGTCCTCATATATGTGCTGAGAACTGAACTTGTGTCCTCTGAAAGAGCAACAAGTGCTTTTAACCCCCAAGCCACTTCTCCAGCCCCTCTGCAGGGCTCTTTGACTCCACACAACCCTGACTTCTGGGTAGGGCTCCTCAGTCAATCTGCAAACTGCATTTGACTAGTGACAGAGGTGGGCACATGACTAAAGGCAGGCCAGAAGGAACCAACAAGTCAACCCCTCAAATGGCATCAGGAGACTAAGAACCTGAGAAGAATTTAGGGTGCAGCTTTTATTGGCTAGATTTCTTCAAATGAATTCTAGAATGAAGCCAAAGTCCAAGAAAGGCAAACAGAGATGACCACAATCCCAGCCTGACTGTGCTTGAGCCCGATCCAGCCATAGCCAGCCTGTGCTGTCCCCTGGATTTTGTGTTACATAAGCCATAGATTTGCTTTCTTTGCCTCAGACAGATTTCTATCTTCTCTAATCACAGAATCAAAATGTGAGAAAGAGACGCACTGGTTCACCTTTTTCTCAAAGCCTTTACCCACAGGTTCAAAAGTGCAGAGCAAAGCCCCAGATACATGCGGGCAGAGGGCGGGGAGCAGCGAAGAAGGATGTCCCCAGCATCAGAGAGAAGATAACTCTAGAATCAACACACACCCCCTCAGAGGTATATTTATATTTTTTCCTCAAAGGGCTTGAAGAATCAAAATTGCTTTTAAAAAATAATAAAAAGGAAGCAGCCACTGTGGTTTCTCTTGACACAAGCCCAATTTCTTGGCTGTCACAATACTTCCAAATAACATGTGTAAGACTTCGCTGGGCTGTCTCTTTTGCCTTAAAACTCAAGGAAAAAGAAGAAAAAAAAAACCCACAAGAGCCTGCAGTTCTTGCTGCATGGTAATCCGTAGCCAAGAGGCTGCTGCGCCTCTCTGATTCCTGGATGGCTTAGGGGGTGCTGCATTGCCACCTTACCTGTGGGCAGATGGGATGGGGTGTCAGAAAAGAAGCTCAAGCTGGGCCACAGCCCTGTGACATTAGCTGGGCCACAGCCCTGTGACATTAGCTGGGGCCACAGCCCTGTGACATTAGCTGGGCCACAGCCCTGTGTCATTAGCTGGGGCCCTCTGCTATCTACCTGCCCCACCCCCCAGACGCACACAGAAGCAGACACATTGAGCTGTGAGCTAGATTTCTTGCTGCCCTGAGGCTCTCCCTGCCTGCCCTTCAGGCTCCCCTATTCCACGCTCCCCAATGTATCTGTATTCTTCTGGGTGTATTTTTTTTTCTCCTGCAGTCCTTTGTGGAATTTAAAAAAAAAAAAAAAAAAAAACCATGGGACTTAGTTTCATTATTCTCTTTGCCTTATATATTTAAAAATCATTTAATCAACTTTGTGGAAGTATACATTTACGTACAGTAAAATGTAACCTTTTTGGCAAATTGGTGTATTTTGATAAGTAGAGACACCTGTGTGACCATCCTCAACATACTGTTCCTATCTTCACCAGGGCATTGCCTCCTGCACTCAGTGCCCCCGGAATCTGCCCCTGTCCCAGAAGCTAATGCTGGGCACCACAGACACACTTCACTCATTGTTGGTTAGGTTATAATGGAAGTTACGCAAGTACAGTTGAATGGTACATACTCTTTCATGTTTGGTTTCTTTTTCCAACACGTCCTTGAAGTTCATTGCCTTATGACTATTCATAGCTCACCTGTTCTATTGCAGAGTGGCACACAATGGTATAGATAGCTACAATTTCTGCTGATTGACATTTGGGTTGGATATATCCCTCAAGGTCAGACAAAAGGTAAGCATGTGAAATAGATAGAATTGCTGTAAACGTATGTGTACATCTTTATGTGGTCACGTTTTCATCTCATGTGTTGCCATGTTAACTGGAACTTTAGACTGTATGGTAAATATATATTTGCTTTATGGAAATTGCCAAATTGTTTTCTAAAGCGGCTGGACATTTTATTCTTATGCCAATGAGCGTTCTAGTTGCTTCATATCTCTACCATGGTGTTACCATGATTTTTTTACTCTTTGCCATTTTGATGGAGGCGGAGTGTTTCTTTGTGATGGATGGATTTTGATGGATGTTGGGTATGTCTCATGTGATGAATGAATTTTGGTGGATATTTAGTGTGTCTTAATATAATGAATGGATTTTTGGTGGTGGTTAAGTGTGTCTCCCTGTGATAGATGTTGGGTCTTATCAGAGATGGATTTTGAGAAATGTTGGGTGTGTCTCATTGTGATGAATGGATTTTGATAGAAGTTAAGTATGTCTCCCTGTGATGGATGGATTTTCTTGAATGTTGAGTGTGTCTCATTGTGATGAATGGATTCTGATGGCTGTTGAGTGTGTCTCATTGAGACAGATGGATTTTGATGGAAGTTGGTTGTGTCTCATTATGATGGATGGATTTTGATGGCTGTTGAGTGAGCCTCATTGTGATTGATGGATTTTCATGGATGTTGAGTGTGTCTCATTGTGATGGATGGAGTTTGAGTGTGTCTCATTGTGATGGATGGATTCTGATGGAAGTTGGGTGTGTCTCATTATGATGGATGGATTTTGATGACTGTTGAGTGAGCCTCATCATGACAGATGGATTTTGATGGCTGTTAAGTGTGTATTATTGTGATAGATGGATTTTGATGGCTGTTGAATGTCTTGCTGTGGTTTTCTTTTTCTTTCTCTTTACTAACGAGATGAGACTTTTTTCAGGAGCTTCCTGGTTGTTTAAATCTTCTTTTGTTGCTGATCAAATCTTTTGCCCATATTTTATTTGTTTTATTATTGAGTTATAGTAGTGCTTATAAATGTATACTTGGTAATGCACATTCATCTAAATATACAGTTATATGAAAATATAATATGAAAATATGCTCAGTATATACAATAAACTTGTTTTATTATATACCCCTATATATAATATAATAATTTCATATTATATATAAAATATAATATCTTAACAGTTTTTTCCTTTCTTTTTTCTCTTTTTTCTTTGTTGTTGTTGTGTTGTTTGAGACAGGGTCTTGCTATGTAGTTCTGGCTGTCTTGGGACTTTCAGTGAGCCTCCTGACTCTTCCTTCCTAATGTCAGTGTTTTGAGAGCATGTACTTTTGCTATATAGTGTAAATCACCTCTTCTTAAGCTTCTTTAAATGTTAACATCTGCTGGCTCCTTCCTGTCATCCTATCAATATCCCCAAATTCCTCTAGTAACTTCTAAAACTTAACCAAATAAAAACAAAATGAAAATCCCTTTATTGAACTCCACAGCCCTCTCTAGTCATGTCCTTCTTTCCTCTTACACAGCTAAGCAGCAAAACTCCAGATTCTTTATTCACTGTCCCTACATCTAAAACCTAATCTCTTCTTTTATCCACTCCTACCACCCTATTGTGATATCTCTGGGAGAATAATGGACCCAGATGCAAAACCAGGTCCTGACATCTAGGTGTCCAAGATTTTTTGCATGCAGAGCTAGGACTGAGGGTGGATGGAGATTAGGCTACACAGTTGAATGGCAGGGACTAGGGGAGCCCAGCCCACCTTTTCCTTACATTCCAGAGTCTTCCTTCCCCTAAACATCTTTTCATCATGGTCTAAATAGACATCACATTGACACATTATTGTACAAATGTCTGCTGAGGTGTTTGTTACTGGTGAATATGTTCTGATGATAGGGACTGCCTATGGCCTCTGGCCTCTGCCCTGAGATGTTCTTTCTCCAAAACCTTCTGCTTCTCCACCATTCCACTCTCTTCTTCAACCATCTGTAACTCCACTTCCAGGATACCCACCCTCTATTGGCCTGCTTGGGTACCAGGCCCACAGGCAAAGCACACACACACATTTAATAAATAAATAAATAAATAAATAAATAAATAAATAAATAAATATTTTAAAGAAGCTCATGGTCTGGCTGGTGAGTTGGTAAGTCATCCATCAACACATTTGATGAACAAGAGTACAGCAGAGCAGCCCAAAGTCAGCTGGAGGGCCGGGCTGCTGAAGGACAGCCTCACTCTGGGGAATGCTAGGGATATACAAGCCAAGCGAAGTGGGATTCGGGGTCACTTTAGCTCAGGTGGAGGCAGCCGAGGGAGCTTGCAGAGAGCACCCAGTACTAAAAAATAGCATGGCCTTCATGGTGCATAAATGCATAAGTTCCTGGCCACATCCCTCCCCTCTTTTAACAGAAAGGGGATCACAGCCAACCACATAGCTGAGCTACATTTTCCAACCTCCCTTGTGAAGTGGGAATTTATGACTAAGTTATTGTGGCTGGTCTTTGTTACTTTATAGGTTCTTCTTTTTCCCATCCTTTAATCCCTCTCCCCCTGGTTTCACTACGTATCACTAGATAGGAGAGAAAGAAGGATAGAGGATGTGGTGGTTTGAATAGGACAGCCCCCATAGACTCATGTGGGTGAACGCTTGGCCCATAGGGAGTGGCGCTATTAGGAGGTGTGGCCTTATTGGAGTAGGTGTGGCTTTGGAGGAAGTGTGCCACGGTGGAGGTGGGCTTTGAGGTCTCATAGTTACATTGGTAATCTCTCCACAGCAGTGGGAACCCTAAGAAAGATGGAGGGTGGAGAGAGAGAGAGAGAGAGAGAGAGAGAGAGAGAGAGAGAGAGAGAATCCCTGAATCTAATTTCTTCTCATGTGTTTCTTCTTTGAGCATGACTACTAACAAAGCACAACCAACCCTCTCAACAATCAATAACCAGTAACCCGCCTGTGGGCCCAGCATCTTTATACTCTCTGAAAAGTTTCCAGAATTCCAAATGTTACGCAATCACAGACTATCTGCAGATAGCAAAAGCATGCCTCTGCTAGAGCACGAGGCAAGTCATAGTCAGCTGCCTTGCCTCAGACAGTCCAAAGCAGCCCCATATCCCTACACCTGGAGCTAAAATGAAAGCACGCTCTTATAACATTTCTGTGGTTTTTTTAAAGAAGCCAAAATTCCAAAATTGTCTCTACAAGTTATCCCAATGGAACAAAGGGGATGTGTGGCCCTTCCAAACCAAAGGTTTCTCAAGAACTGAGTATACCTCCTCCATGCTGTTTCCTTTTTGATAACTGGTTAGAGGCAATAGCAAGGTCCCAAGGAAGGATGGAACCAGGAGATAGAAGGAGACTAGGTTCCTGAGTGAGCCATTCTGCAAATCCAAACACCTGCGCTACACTGTTACGGGAGCAACAAATGAACAGATAGGTTGAACTCTGGAAAACGGGGTCATTTTTTATTCTAGTAGCATAACCTACTTTATGCAAATGCATCTAGATTATGGTAGATTTGTAGAAAGTTTATAAATTATACATATATGTAGAGCAAAGAAAATGGAGTAAAATATACCAAGCTGTTAATAATGGCGGTTATCCGTGGGTGGTAAAATTATGGGTGAATTTAATTTTCTTTGAACATGTCTGCCTTTTCCGGATTTGCTACAACGAGCTTGTGTTATTTTATATTCATGACAAATATAAATTCTCTAAATTCAGGTAGTTACACAGAGATAATGGCAGGTTAAGAAAGAGCCTTATCACTAGGTGGTACGTAGAGAGTCTACTCACGTCGCAGATTTAAGAACAGAGAAAAGGGAAACAAGAAGACAGTTCCTCGGGGCTCATGGAGAAATTGGGCTAAGACGCAGCTGTGAGATGCTGGCATCCAGTGCCTTGCAGGGTCCTTGCTCTCCAGCCTAGCCTGGGGCTCACTCTGCCTCGTGATATGTCCTGCCAATTTCCTATGTCAGCTCCTGTCATGGCTTGGCACTTGTGTCCCTCACAGGCTGTTTTGATAGCCTAACTTCTCGTTTGTGACATTCTCTCTCTCCCTCTCCCTGCCCTTCCCCCCATCTCTTGTCTTTGTGTGTGACATGACACACTTGTGTGAAGGTCAGAGGACAATTGTTGGGGGGGTCACTTCTGTTTTTTGGTATAGGTGCTCTGAGGAATCACACTGAGCTTGTCAGGCTGGGCCGCAAGCACATTTATCCACCAAGCCAGCTCACTGACCCTCCAGGCATCAGCTATTTCCTATTCTGTGTAGCAACCCTGTGGTACACTTTTGAAAGCTATGGAACCTTAGGCCATGAGGTCTAGGTGGGTGGAAGCTGGTCATTAGAGGGAGGTAGCTGAGGTAGGTCAGTCTGAACCCATCTTGGGTTCTCACCTGCATACTGATAGACTACCACATGTGTATTCTCCCAAGTTCTTGCTGCTTCTGACTGAGCCACCCCTGCAGGCAATGTCCCCCACTCCCTACCCTCATGATGGACTGGCGATGTCTAAAACCATATATGAGATGAACCCTTCCTTCCCTCCTTTAGGCGTCTTCCAGGCATTTATTTGTCAGAGACCGGAACGGTGCCAACAACGCTTTTTTTTGACATCTGGCAACATGTGAGGTCCACCAAGAAACTTAGGATCAGAAATAAAAGGCAGTCAGGTGTACAAAGGGGGAACCTTTTAGAGATGCTACACTTGCACTCCCTGTTTCTGAGCTTCTTCTGTGCTCCTCCTTAGGTTTTTTCTCATACCACACTCTTGTGAAATTGTCTTCTCTTTACCCACAGCTCCCTGTCTGTCCTTCAGTTTGGCTTTAAACACAGATGGACAACAGCCCATGGGCCTCACAGCAGACATCAGTTACTTCCTATTCTGCCTAGCAACCCTGTGTCACCTCTACCATCCAACTCTAAACCCAAAGCCTTCCACTCTTCCACCCTCCCCCAGCAGGTTGCCAAGTGTGAAGCCACCCTTTGGAGGTAGCCCATGTCTTTCCTGTCCACTGCCAAGGCTTTTATCTCTACCATCCCACCGTGCCTGCGGGAACTCCCATGATAGACTCTTTTCTAGACCCTTGAGGTCCCCTATTCTCCACATAGCCCCAAGAATGAGAACCTCTTTTACTTTTACTTTTACTTTTTTTTAATGACGAGATTATAAATTAGTTCATACACAGAGAAAGGGCACTAGAAATGAACCCAATAAATATCAGTATATCTACCACCCGGAATTGACAAGTGCAGAGAATTGACATTTAATTTCTATAAATAAATATGTCCAAAAGCAGATTTTGAAGAGTCACTTTCTAGATTGAAAAGCCTCAGTGGGCCAAATATGGTGGTTCACACCTGTAATACCAGCCCTTGGGAGGTAGAGACGGGAGGATTACTGTGGGTTTGACGACAGCCTGGGCTGCACAGTGAGTTTCAGGCAAGCCTAGGCTATATAGCAAAATCCTATCTCAACCACCCCAAAAAAGAGAGGGGTGGCCCTTCAGCAGGGCTAGGCATGTAGCTTGGTGGCTGGGGCTAGAGCACATTCTTATCACTGCACAGGTTTTTAGAGTTTCAGTGCCTCTCAATTCACTTACTGTGACTTCTGTGGGTGTGCGGTGCCTACAGCCTACACTTTGCTGGTTCTCTGGGCCTCAGAGTCCTGCTTTTCCTGCCGGTGTGAACAAACGTCCAACAGTAAGCAACTTAAGAGGACACCAGGTTCACTTGGGCTCTGGGATGAAAGAGCTGCGTTCTATCACAAGAAGGAAGGCACTGTGGCAGCCACAAGAGACAGCTGGTCATGCAGGGTCTCCCAGCCAGCATCGGTGAGCAGACGGGAAGTGAGGGATGGGCTACAAATGTGATCCACTTCATCTAGTGAGCCACCAACTCCTAAAGCTGCGGTTCTCAACCTGTGGGGAGTGAGGGTCACTTTCAGATATTTTCATTAAGATTCATGACAGTAGCAAAATTGCAGTCATGAAGTAGCAGTGAAAATAACTTATTGTTGGGGGTCACCACAACACGAGGAACTGTGCTAAAGGTCGCAGCATTAGGAAGGTTGAGGACCACTGTCCTAATGGTTCCACAGCCTTCCCAAGCAGTGCTGCGAGCTGCAGACCGAGTGTTCTAACTGACACGTGAACCCCCGGGGCATTTCACATCCAAACTCTAACACTCAAATTTCCTTGTCAGTCAAATGATGGTGACATCACTAGTTACTGCTGGAGTGATTAATTGATTTCATCCTTAATAGCCCTTTAAAAAGTTTATCCTTTTGCAATTTCATTCATACATCCTTTGATATATTCCTTCCTATTTCCCCCTCCTGTATTGACCCCTTCCCCTCCCTTTGAACCCCCTTCTCCCACAAAGTCCCTCCCTCCTATTTTCACATTTAATTAGGGTTATGTACAAGAGCAAGGGTGTGGGGTTATTTACACGAGCACCACCAAGCCTAAGTGTTTAGACAGTGTGGACTGCCCCTCTGCCTGTGACCATTAGTGGTCCATAAGTCCTCAGGAGAGCTGGCTTTCTGAGCCTCTCCTGCCTCCTTGACAGAATGTGGGTGAGCTCAGCCTCATACGGGGAGCCATAGCTGCTTGGTGCAACAACCACTGGAAGGTTGGCGTTCTAACTTATTCTTCCTCCTCCTCTTCTTCCTCTTCCTCTTCCTCCTCCTCTTCTTTTTCTTCTTCCTTGTTTTGCTTTCTTTCTTTATTTTTTTAATCAAGAAATATTTTTATTATATATTTTCTTTATTTACATTTCAAATGTTATCTCCTTTCCTGGTTTCCCCTCCAAAAAAAAAAAAAAAAAACCGCTATCCCCTCCCCCCTCCCCCTGCTCACCAACCCACCCACTCCCTCTTCCTGGCCCTGGCATTCCCCTATACTGGGGAATAGAGCCTTTATAGGACCAAGTGCCTCTCCTCCCATTGATGACCGACTAGGCCATCCTCTGCTACATAGAGCCATGAGTCTCACCATGTGTGCTCTTTGGTGAGTGGTTTAGTCCCTGGGAGCTCTGGAGGGAGGGGTACTGATTAGCTCATACTGTTGTTCCTCCTATAGGGCTGCAAACCCCTTCAGTTCCTTGGGTCTTTCCTCTAGTTCCTCCATTGTGCTCAGTCCAATGGGTGGCTGTGAACATCTACCTCTGTATTTGTCAGGCACTGGCAGAGCCTCTCAGGGTATAGCTATATCAGACCCCTGTCAGCAAGCACTTGTTGGCATCCTCAATAGTGTCTGGATTTGGTGACTGTATTTAGGATGGATCCCCAGGCTATCTTGATTTCCAGGGCTGGAGAGAAGGAAAGGAGAAAGCAGGGGTGGGGCTGATGGGTGGGGGGACTTATAAAGGAAAGGGAGAGAATGGAAAAGAAAGTATTAGTAGAATTTAAGGGAAAAGACCAGACTGGAGGGAAAGAAGAGATAGGGGAGATGAAAGAATTTTTAAATGGAGGGAAAGAAAAGACATAAAATGAAACGGAGGTGACTTTTTCCCCTAGAACAAAAGGGTGTGTTGGACAGAGTAATGGTAATTAGGTTAGGGTTTGAGTCCCAGGCTGAGCTGCACTGGCACAGGACCAGCTCCACCAGGGGGCAGTGTGGAGCTCTCGCTCCCTCTACCTATAATTCACCTCCAGGTGTGAAGGCAACGCTGAATGAGCTGATGTCATATCCCTTGGATAGAGTCTGCTACTTGTTATTTGAAGGGTAAGACAGGCATTGAGCTTTTTGGAGATTAATTTTTGATTTATTGGCTGTAACAATGATTTATTCTGAAATACCCCCAGGGCAAAGAAGGGGCTGTAAATATTTTAAATGCTGTTAGCTGGTGACAAGAAACGTTGCTGGCTGGGGAGTAGGGCAGATGGGAATTTCAAATGCCTTCCCTAAATTACTTAAAGGAAGACTGTGATCACTTGCTAGCCTGTTTAAGATCAAGGCTGGCGGGGAGGGGGAGAGAAACATAGTAAGTTGCCCACAAAGTGTGTTTTTCTTGCTGGATCCATGGGTCCTCCCCAGGATGGGGCAGGATTAGATTCCTCAGACAGTTCTCAGACTTCTGGAGGTCAGCTGCAGAGGCTGCAGACAGATGAGGAAAAAGAGACAGCCACTGGGGTCCTCTAACCCAAAGAGCCTAGGACCAAAGTCAAAGCAGGATGTAGGGGAGCCCTTTGGACTAAGAAACTGACCCAGACTCTCCAGCCGTTAAATGAAGCGATCGTCCTTGAAGGGACCCTGGTCAGCTTGAGCGTGTGAACATGGCTCTGGCAGGCCTTACCCTTCTTCAGGATTTCCTCTGCCTTGCTAAAGACCATTAGATTACATTCTTAAAGCAACCACCAAGGTCTATTCCATTACCTGGCCACTTCCTTCTCCTAAGGCCAGCTACCGAGGTCCAACTATCAAAGTACTGAAGTCCAGCAATCAAAAGCCCCCTTCGGCTCACCTAATTAACATGCTCTATTAAAATGAAACACCTTGGGCTGGTGAGATGGCTCAGCGGGTTAGAGCACCCGACTGCTCTTTCGAAGGTGATGAGTTCAAATCCCAGCAACCACATGGTGGCTTACAACCACCCGTAACAAGACCTGACGCCCTCCTCTGGTGCGTCTGAAGTCAGCTACAGCATACTTATGAAGAATAATAAGAAATGAATTCTTGGACTGGAGAGACCAACCGGAGCAAGTGAGGCTGTCTGGAACGAGCGGAGCTGAACGGGACGGCCGGGAGCGAGTGGGGCTGGCCGGAGCGAGCAGAGCCGGCGGGAGCGAGCAGGGTCGAGTGGAGTGAGCGGGGTTGACCAGAACAAGGGAAAAAAAATTAAACACCTCATCCTGACTTGGGGTTTCCTTTATAAACTCTCATTCTCCTATGGGCCACATCTGTCTCCTCTCTATCCAGAGAATCCTTTGTCCCGTCTTCCCCTGGAACAAATACCCCTCCTCCTCTCCCTTTTCTCTTCCCTCTCCTCTCCTTCCTCCCTTCTCCTTCTCCCTCTTCCTCTAACTCCTATCTTTGTCCTTTATCCCTGAGTTCTGTCCCTCTGGGGAAAATAAATCTTTGTGCTGAGAACTTGGCCTGAGAACTTGGTCCTGGGGGATCCTGAGCCGCTACTTTTCCTTTTCATCCTTACTAGTGCCCCGTGGTAATGGTAATGGCTGAAGACTAAGGTGGTAAGTCTTCACTTGACATAGTCAAGTGTCTCTGCCCCCTGCACCAGCCTCTGTCTCATCTGGTTCCATGCTGAGAAGAGATAGTTTCTCTGGCCTCCTCTCTCCCCGGTTCTTGTGCCAGCCCTGATTTTTGGAAAGAGACGGCGATGCCCTCCTTCATGATGGGAGAATCATGGAAGAGCATTGCACCCCAGCCCACTTGGGAAGCCAGACACAAGCCAGTAGAGCATCGTGGGTGATGATCCGTGTCAGCTCCCTGAGTGCTCCTGTAGCCTGTATCCCTCCTCTCAGGGCTGGGGCCCAGCGAAGGAGAGCCCAGCACTTAATGGATACCCCCAAAGTTTAAGAATCATAATAAAGAGTATTTTTTAATGAAGTATTTTTAAAAACCAAAAAAGTTGGAGTTGGAGAGACGGCTCAGTGTATGAAGTGCTTTCTGTGAATGCACGAGGGCCTGAATTTGGGTCCCCAGAGCCCATGTAAAAGTCCACTGTGAGGCTGGAGAAATGGCTGCACAGTTAGGAGCATTTGCTGCTCTTCCAGAAGGACCGAAATTCAGTTTCCAGTACTGATCTGACAGCCATCTGAAACATCAGCTCCGGGGGTAAGGGGGTTCTGATACCTTCATTTGGCTTCCCTGGCACCAGCACACAAATGGCAGATGCTCACACAGATACACACACATGCATAGAAGTAAAAATAAAATAAGTCTTAAAACAAAATGCCTGTAACCCCAGCACAGTAGAGGTGGAGATAAAGGATCTCTGCAGTTCACTGGCAAGCCAATTTACTGAGGAAAGTATCTCTGTCAATCTCTGGCCATTACATAGTCGTGTGTGTGTGTGTGTGTGTGTGTGTGCGTGTGCGTGTGCGTGTGCGTGTGTGTGTGTGTGTGTGTGTGTGTGTGTGTTCTCCCCTTGGATGTCAGTTCCTAAAATAATTCTAAGTATGGCCTGGGCATTGCAATCAGACCTCCCCAAGAAAGACACAAGGCTAGACCCCAAATTCATTTAGTCACAGTTAGAGTGTTAATCCCAGCTGCACGCTGCCTGCATCATGTGCTATGAGCCAGGGGCTGGGCACCATTGGGTATCAGATGCAGATATCAGTGCAGCTGAGCCCCAAGGGTTAAAGCTCCCTGTAGCACTACTGCTGGCCTCGTGTCCCTTTCTGAGTTGGATACCAAGGAGCCTAGAGAGCTAAGTGTGTGGACTCCTCTTTAGCACGCAGGACGCTGTATCTCATGTGTTTAGCACACAGGTTTCCATTTTAAAATTTGTGCTTTTATATTTTCCCTTTGGTCTGTTTCTCTTGTTTTAATTCAAGCTGCCTTAAATACATTTTATTATAAGGTGGAGAATAAATATGTCCTGCTGATCCACATTACAACCCAGCTTCCCATTGTGAAACTTCCCTAACAGTTCCTGCACGCTGACGCCCGAGAACGGCTATATTTTTGTGTGCTAACTACACCACCGGTTGGGTTTAAAGTGGAGGGTTCCAAGGCATTGGGTATAAGAGGCAAGCATGTGTTCCAGTGTCTGCCTTGGGGAGAGGTGATACACGGTTAGGTAGAAGATTAGTCTGTAAATTACTGTGTACAGTTGTGGAAACTGAGAAGTCCTCCCATCTGCCCCAGGCAAGTTGGAAACCTGGGAGAAAGACTGGTATGGTCGGGCAGCCTAAGAGCCAGAGAGTAGATGGTGTAGACGCCAGTGTGGAGGCCTGGGAGTCAGGAAGGGGGATGATGAGGGAGACCTGCTGTCCACCCGGCAGAATTGGCAGTTTATAAATAGCAGGGTTTTTGGAAGCTGGGGAGTCCGCATGCGTGATACTGGCACCTAACAAGGAGTGTGACACAGGGAAGAAAGGCAGGGTCACACTCAGCCCTTCCATCAGGGACTTGCTCCCACCATGACTGACCCCTAAGATGATGTATTGAACCTATGCTGGGGTCAGAGCCCCATGACCTAATCAACTCTTAAAGACCTTGGTCCCAATAGCCACACATTGGCAGGCAGCTTCCCACGTGGATTTGGAGGGTATGTCTCAGGTCAGCAAGCAGGCAGGCATTGGATTCAACCTTCCTCCACCTCTTTATTGTCTTAAGGTCTCCTCTATGCAATGGCATTCCCCTACACCTTCGGCTATCGGCTGAACACCGTCCACCACCACAGTGCTAATCTCCATTGGAAATTTCCTCTACTTAGAAATTACGTTTGACTATAGTATCTAACCATGCCTTGGTCTAGCCAAGTTAACAGAGCTACCCTCAGATTTGCCTCTGTCTTTCTAAAGACTTTCCAGACTCTCTTCCAAGTCTCCACATTCGAGCGTGCTGTGTGTTTCCTGCACGGATACTTGTTCCTTATTCAAGTGTTTGCTGGACACCTACTGTGGACTCAGACAATGCTCTAGGTGTTTGAGCAACATTGGTACATGACGCAAGGATCTCTGACCACCATCTTTTCTGTCATCTGGCTGGTGCTCCGGCACCCGTGAGCCTCTTATTTCTGCTTGGTTAGCATAGCAGTGTGCGTGCTCCATTTCCTTGCCTGTGGTGTTTGTATGGGTATCACAACATACCCAGTGCTGCCAGCTGGCCAAGCAAGCATTCTCTTAGGCAAACATATGCGCACAGATCTCTGGAAGGACCAGCAGGCAGAGCCTGCCTGAGACAAATGAGTGTCCCCCAGGCTTCATGCCAGTCCCGCGTCCCCAGACTCACAGCAGACTTTGTGCTCTGGTGACACTTCCAGGCTGGACCTAGCAGCCTGTGCTCTGAAGCCCTGAGCAATCTCTCCAGCCCTCTAGTGACCTCACTTGAGAGAGCTGGCAGACATGGAGGGATGGAAATGTAGCTGAGCTTTCTGCAGCTATCTGCAGCCAGCAGCGACCCTGAGGGCAGTGAGCAGGCCAGCATGTGACGACTCTACCTGGCCATAGCACAGCGTAAATACCATTTCCTCACCTCAGAACTGTTCCGTGGGGTGTGAGTTTGAGGCTAGCTTTGGCTACATAGCAAGACCTTGTCAAGAGGGAGATGCGGGGTGAGGGGTAGAGCGGAGGACGCCATGTGTAGGTGGGAGAGTTAGAAGAACAATCCTTGAAGGTCTACCACATAATATATGGCCTTTGGTCTAGGGCTCTGCCCATTGGCTCAGACCCCTCCAAATGAGTTCTGGTTCCCAGTCAGGGTGTCAGATCTTGTGAAGTTCCTTCCTGCACACACAGATTGCCATACCCCGGACACCATCTTCAAAGCAGAGAAACGGACCTGGAAGACAGGCCTTGAAGCCTTGTCAATATCTGTGATGTGTGGAGCTCACGGGACCAGGCAGCTTGTCAGGGAAAGAGCACAAATCTGAGAGCCAAGAGCTTGAGTTTGAATCCCAGCTCACTCGTCTATGGCTGTGGATCCACACATGGGCACATCTCTCCTATGTGGGATGGGGGCAAGGTAGCTACCGCTCTCATGGTGAAGGCTGGCACTTGCCTTCTCTCACTTTATCTGTGAAGCTCTGGACACACTTTTTTTGGAGCTGGGCACACAGGCTGGAATCGTGGGCCTCTGTGTCAGATGACTGTAAACCACGCTGCCATTTCTAGCCCCTGGAATTGCAGAAGTGAGCTCAAGCAGCTGCAGACGTCCTTTTTCCACCTGTCCAGAACTCCTACTCTATGTCCCGGTGCTGGCCACCCAATTAATTGCTGGAGCAGCCAGAACATCTTGGAGTGTTAACAGCACACAGGGTGCTGAAACCCTGCTTCTCCCTGCCTCCGAGCTGGCCTCTGTCCCTCTGGGCCCTGCCCAGTGCTCGGCACACATCAACAGGGCATAAATATTTATGACATACAATTAATGCAGTGGCTTACAGGATTCCTGGAGCTTTGGGGTGGGCGGGCAGGCGGGCGCTCTCTGCACAAGATGCATTTTTACAGGAGGAGGGGCTCCCGGGCAGGAGAGCCGTGTCTGCAAGCAGAGAGGGGACTCTTAGCCTCTTAGAGCGTTCTGGAAGCCTGCCCTTCACTGCAGCAGCTGAGTGTTTCCATTTGCAGGGAGGCTTGGCTGGCAGCTGCCTCCACGCACTCTGACAATCAATCCATCAGCCTTTGAAGCGAGCTCTTCAGAAGCCCCGCCCCGATGCTACCGGATGTGCACCAACCAGAGAATGGAAAGAATTCCTTAGCCACTCACCCACCTACCCATCTGCAAGCTGAGTCCTCAGGAGGTGGGTAGAGCAGAGGGTTCCTAGTCTCACTGTCACAAGGTTCTAGATGGTTCTCGGAACTGAAACTAAGGTTGGCTGCCTCTGCCCCCTACCGAAGCCCCCCTTATGATGATACAACCACATTCCCAGCCCCCTAGCCCCCAAGGCAAGAAATGCAAATATCAAGCCAACTGTGGTGGTGGACATCTGTAATTCTAGCACCCGAGCCAGCTCTGGCTAAACGGAAGTTATATAGTAGGATTCTATCTCATAAAACAAACAAACAAACAAACAAACAAACAAAAAAAGGGACAGCAAATATCTCAGACTTCCAACAACAAAGGTTCACACATATCTGAGTCAATCCCTTCCCTTCTGGCTGGCCAGTGTCCTCCTTGGCCATCTACTAACACCCTTTGACATGGCTTCTCATAGGTCCTGAGGGCATGGTGAGGCATGGTGCACCAAGTCATGAGATATGAGGCTTTCTGTGGAGTGGTCAGGCCTGGGCCTGCAGCGGAGAGTTCCTACCCTGTGGGCCTTTTTCTGGAGTCAGTGATGGTCAAACCTGACCTGGCCTTTGAGGACCACGCCCAGCCCAGGCTGGAGAGGAAAATGCTCCTGTAGTGGAAGGAGGGTCTTTCAACTCACCTGCCTGTGACCTCCCACTTCCACCACTACAGCACCAGCTCCCAAGCCACTTCCATCCCCAGTACCATCTGAACCGGCACATCTGTTCCTCCAGGATCTAACCCCTTCCCACTTACTCCTTTAGCTAAACCAGTCTCCTTCCCCTAACCTTACACAGCTCCTCTGAGAGCTGAGGCAAGTAAGAAAGTGGTAGGGTTATGGGTAGGGGTGCGGGTGCTGAGCACAGAGCTAATCCTTCACTCCTGGGGGAGGGGGATGGCCAGCATAAATCTCCCCTACTTTCTCTTAACACCTGGCCAGCTCCTTGTCACTGTGCTAACAACATTGTATTGATTTGCTCACGTGACCTTTTTTTTTCCCCCCCAAAGACCATAAACTCCTTGAGAGCAGAATCTATGCTTTGTTTGTGTTTTTGAACTCAACTACCCACCGGTGTCCAATACAGAGCAGGCACTTCATAAGTACAGAGTGAAAGCCTCTCCAAGCTTATAAATTCACAAAAGCAAACGGAAGCTCCAGTTGTTCATGCTGTTCCCCAGCAAGGCCAACGTTGCCTGGAGAAGAAAGGTCTGCTTACAGCCTACAGGGGTTTCCAGAGGACTGCTGCTGCCCCAACTCCAAGCATGAGACACAAGATCAGCTGCCTGCCACCCTTCCTGCTGGTGTGTCATTGCCACAGTAGGAGAGGAGCCCTGTTCTTGCAACAGGAACAGTGAGTCACCCAGAACCAGTACAGCACAAGGGGACTGCCTAATAAAGACAGTGCTATCCCTTCCCCATGTGAATGGCATCCATCAACAGAGAACAGGAGACCTTACTCTGGAGTGCCCAGCTAGCTTTAAGCTCGAAGGTGAGAGTGTGGATACAGGTGGAGCCCAGTCCCCGCCTTCTAGGGCCACCAGTGCAGCTGAAGGTACGTGCTCTGCAGTATTCTGTTAGGCATCTCAGTCAGGGTACAACTACAGACTGCACTGTGTGGTGTAGTCACTCTTGTGGGTGTCCCAAGGGTTGGGGCGAGAGGCTGGTGGCATTTTATGTGACACACAGAACAATGAGGCAATGCTAAGGGTAGGTGTAGAAAAGCAACTGAGGCAAAGGCACAGTGACAACAAGTCCCGGCATGTGGCACGGCTAGCACAGGGGAGGGGAGGTCAACTCCATGAGCTGAAGGGAAAAAGGCAGGGGCTAGGACGTGCCTTGAAGATAAGAAATCCTTTCAAGGGGCCTGGAGAGATGGCTCAGTGGTTAAGGGCACTGACTGCTCTTCCAGATGTCCTGAGTTCAATTCTCAGCAACCACGTGGTGGCTTACAACCATCTGTAATAAGATCTGATGCCCTCTTCTGATGTGTCTGAAGACAGCTACAGTGCACTCACATTAAATAAACAAACAAACAAACAAACAAACAAATCTTTTTTAAAAAAGAAAGAAACCTTCATTGTTAGGACAAGAAGAATGTAAGCAACAAAGTGTACCCCAAAATACTTCATTCTGGAAAAAAAAAGACTAATTTAACATTGGGCTATGGAGATGGCTCAGTAAATAGGGTACTTGTTATGCCAATGTGGAGACCAGGGTTCATATTCCTAGAACCTATGCCAAAGCTAGGCAGACATGATGGTATTCTGCACTCCTAGTGCTCAGGGGATCCCTGTCTAGCTGTCTAGCTAGACTAGGTGCAATGAGCGAGCTCCAGGTTCAGTGAGAAACACTGCCTCAATAATCAAGGTGCAGAGGACCACAGAAGGCCTCCAACATCAACACTGGCTCTCCATACACATGCACACGATGTACACACGCATCCACACCTATGTGTGCCCTTAGACATGCAAACATGCCTGCACACACACAGCACATGGATACACATGCAAAATAATTTAATTGAAAGTTAATCCAAGCTGGTTTAACAAACTAGCCTTACAAAAGGCCCATAGTTCTCTTTCCAGCTCCCACTGGTAACTGTCTTCTCATTCCAGAGATCTGAAAGAATCAAAGGCCTGGGCTGAAGATATGGCTCAGTGGTTAAGAGCACTGACTGCTCTTCCAAAGATCCTGAGTTCAATTCCCAGTACCCACATGGCAGCTCACAACCATCTGATGCCATCTTCTAGTGTGCAGAGGTACATGCAGATGAAGGACCCATATACATACATAACTAAATAAGGAGAGAGAGAGAGAGAGAGAGAGAGAGAGAGAGAGAGGGAGGGAGAGGGAGAGAGAGGTGGAGAGCTTTGGGAATTTGGCAAGAATTTGGCAGTGGGCTAGGACAAGGCTCAGGATGAATACAGCTGAGGGATGAATTGTACTCTTTATATCTTGGTCATCCTGATAAACTCCCAGATACAGCGACCATGGGACTTTGTTTATTGCCATGTTTGATCCTTGACTACTTTGTCTTTGACCTAGAACTGACCCTATTCTTTGAATGTACCTAGAATGGTATAAAATCAGACTGGAAAAAAAAATAATAAAGCAGCCTCAGCATTGGCTGTGCGGCCTTGGCTGTTACATTCTATGTCATGTTATGATGTTGTCTAATCCTGGCTGTTACATTCTATGTCATGTTATGATGTCGTCTAAGTGTCTCTTCTTTCTTTAATCCTCACTCCCTCCCCCGAGACCCTGTTGACTGACTGAGCTGACTTGGTCAAATAAGTAAATAATAAATAAATCTTAAAAACAAAAAGCTTGTATTTTTACACAAATGGCAACATACTACATACAATGTTTTAGATTTTTTTCAATTAAAATATACAAGTGATTGTGGTTAATTTCCATTGTCAGCTCGGTTGGATTAACGAATGCTTTAGGGTGCTGGAGAGGTGGGTCTGTGAGTCAGATGCTTGCCGTAGATCCGAAGTTCAAATCTCCAAAACCCACGCAAAGCTGGGTGCAGTGCAGTGTGCCTCTGATCCCAGTGTTCTTATAATGCAGAGACAGAGAATCCTCAGACGCCCCTGGGCCAGTTAGCCTGGCAGACACAGCAGGGAAGCAACAGGCTCAAAGCCAAGGACCATGGACCAAATAAAGAAAAGGACGCACTGGAGGATGGCTCAGCAGTTAAAAGCCTTTGTGTGCCTTCAGAGGACCTGGCGGGCTCAGTGCCCACATCAGGCAGCTCACAACCACCTGTAACTCTAGCTCCAGGGGATCTGATGCCCATTTTTGGTTTCCAAAGACAGCAGGCATTCACACTGTGCACATAAATGTATGCAGGCACTCCCACATATACACAAAATGAAAGTTAAAGAAACAAATATTTTACTTATTTTTTCTTTGAGCAGAAGCTCACTACGGTGCCTCTGGTGACTGATCTGGACTTACTATGTAGATGGGGCTGGACTCAGACTCACAGAGATTCTCCTGCGTCTGCCTCCCGAGGGCTGGGATCAAAGGTGTGCATCACCATACCTGGCTCATAAATAAATCTTTTTGAAAAATTATGTTTAAAAGGGAAAAAGGAAAAAGCCAAGCCAAGCTAAGCACTAACTTTGCCTCTTCTCTGCTTCCGATGTAACCCCACACGAGCCAGCAGCCCCACATGCCTTTGCCGCCACTTCCAATGCCTTCTGGCAGGGTCTCTGGTGGCATTCTTTTTATGTTCTGAGATGGAGAGAAAGGACGAGTTCAGAGGTGAGGGACTTTTGGAGGAGGTAGTTTCAAGACAGCGTAATATACAGGCTGTGAGCTTACCCGATTTACAGCGGCGGGGGTGGGGGGGAGGCAGAAAGTAGAACAGAAAAAAAAAAACCCAAAACAAAACAAAACAAAAAAAACGTGCCGTGCAGTTTGGCAGAGAAAGGAATGTGAACCCGGTTAAAGCTGCAGGCCAAGGGTGAACTGAATGTTAGGTCTGGAAAGTGATTTGTGTAAACTGTTGCTCAAACACTGTGATGGTTCATCCTCACTGTCGGCTTGACCTGACTTGCCAGATTTGGATCCACCTAGATTACACACCTTGAGGGTCTTTCCAGAGGAGTTTGGCTGAGGAAGGAAGACCCTGAAACTTCTTCCCATGTACACTTACGCAAGAGTGCAAAAGTCAAGACTGAACAAAATATGAGAAAATGAGTACGGATGAGCCCTACCATGAAAGGATGAGAGGAGGACTTCTCTTTGGTCCCGTCTTATGAAACACCTGGGGTTTCAGGTGTGCCCTGAACACTCAGCTTGTTGTATATGGACCTGAACTCGGCTCCCTGTGAGTGCCCCCAACAGCAGGGCCATCTCTTTAGCCCACTTCTATTTCTTCACTGGTAACTTTTGCTAGATAGCAGTATGAGGCTTCCGTATACATGGTTTAAGCATAGTATCCTTTTATAACTGTGGGTTTGCCCACACTTATGCAAGAGTGCATACTTCAAGATTATAAAAATATACCTTCATGGTTTTTTTTGTATGGGTTTAATTTTATTGTTAATTAGTTGGTTGGTCGATAACAAATTTTGGTTTTAGGAATGACTATTTCTTTTCCTTAACACCGTAGCTCATATTTCATGTTTACCTGTTTCTGAAAGTCACCTCATTCTCTTTACTGTGGGAATAATAACCAGCTCCCTGAGTATAGATCATTTCTGTACAGTATGGCACTATAAATAATAATGTAAGATATACCCATCTCGATGGCGTCCAATGCAGTCTGATGCTTATGCAGTTGGTATTGTTTACATGTCACTGAGGGATCAGGTTAAAAATTCAGGTTCCGGGCTGGTGAGATGGCTCAGTGGTTAAGAGCGCCGACTGTTCTTCCGAAGGTCCAGAGTTCAAATCCCAGCAACCACATGGTGGCTCACAACCATCTGTAACGAAATCTGATGCCCTGATCTGGAGTATCTGAGGACAGCTACAGTGTACTTACATATAATAAATAAATCTTAAAAAAAATTCAGGTTCCAGGGCTGGAGAGATGGCTCAGTGGTTAAGGGCACTGACTGCTCTTCCAGAGGTCCTGAGTTCAATTCCCAGCAACCACATGGTGGCTTACAACCATCTGTAATGGGATCCCATGCCCTCTTCTGGGGTGTCTGAAGGCAGCTACAGTGTACTCAGATACATAAATAAAGAAAAAAAAATCAGATTCCTGTTCAGTACATCCAAGGGAACTTGGGGTCCAGGATCTGTAACAGGTTCCCGAAGTCCTCACAGTCCTGTGTGATTCTTCACCTCTCTAATATGTGTCCAGTCACTCGGGGAGGGAGGATCATTCACGAGCAGTCTGGCCCTGTCTTTGAAGGGCTTGAACAGTGAGGAATTTTCCATTAAGTCAAGTCTGTTTCTAAGCCCTGGTTCTGCCACCTGGGCACAGGCCTTACTCCTGTGCCAAGGCTTCAGCATTTTGCTTAGACAGTCTCCATGGTTTTCCTTTCTCCACCTGTGCCACAGATGCTCAAGTCCTGGAGGGCAAAGAGGAGCTTTTTCCTTCGAACTCAGTCTCTGACCTAAGCTCTCCCTACGCTTGCCTGGCCACGTAAGGCCATGAAATGTTCTCAGCCATGCCTCCAACCCCCATGCTTCTAAAGAAGACTCTCTGAGTCTAACAGGATGGGGGTGGCTGGTTGGGTGGATGCGGAGAAGGAAGAATTGAATAGAGGAAGAAGGCCCCAGTGGTGTGCTGGCCAATGCTTGGCCCACTGGGCTCTCTGCTCTCCACAGCAGCAGCAGCAGCAGCAGCAGCAGCCCCAGCAGCAGCCACCACCCTGATGTCTAGCACTCGCTTGTTTAGGTAGTGTCTAGTCTTCCTCCACTGCCAATGTCTAGCTGGCAGAGTACCATCACTGCGTGTGGTAACAGTTAGAGCAGTCCCAAGCAACAGAGACAGTAAATGTAAAAATCCCCAGTGACAATAGATTGTAGCGTAATCATTAGAAAATTAGGAGTTTTAGGGCTTGCTGTATTTTTAATGTATTTAGTTGTAAATTTTTAACGAAGGCTATATTTAGCAACACGTTTTCGAAATAAAGCTATCTGCTCTCGTGAGCCCGTTTGAGCCAGCTCCAGCTAGTCCTTTTGGGCCTCAGCTTTGTTAGTTGGAATCTATCTTCAAGGACAGACAAGCCTTGGAGGCTCCTTACTGCCTATGCCTTTGAGACGCTTCCAGCGATGCCAGCATCAGCGCTCTGCCACCCCCTATCGTCGACACCAGTGTCTGCAAGTACCAGTGAGCCTTACTTTCTGTGATAGATTTGTACACCCCAGCGTAGGTGGAGTAGTCCCCCTTACGCAACCTTTAAACGTGGTTCTTCATCTTTATTATGCACCCCATCACTTGGGGCGAGTGGAGGTAGCAATCACGCGACATCTCATTCTGACTTTGAAGGGCTTAGTGAGGGTTTTCCTATTAAGTCAGTCTATTTCTAAGCCCCAGTTCCATGCTCTGGGCACAGGCAGAAGAGGTACGCTCTCTATCGTCAGCCAGCTACTCTCTCCGTACCCACAAGGGCAATGGATACTCTGCCCTTAGCCGCTCCCGCAGGGAGATGCAAGCATCCAATCTTACCTGGAGCTGTAGCGCCATCTAGTGCCTCTGTAGGGACATTGTCGCGTTCACCGGCTCTTCAGCCCCGCCCGGGCACCCAAGGTACGCCCGAGTAAGCTATGCTGATTTTGTTTGAGGTAGAAAGTCCCTCCAGACATCCACATCAATGTAGATCACAGCTGAGAGCTCCAGCCCGGGCAACCCTGGGGTTCCTCTCAGCCAGAGGCTTTCAAGCCCAAGACCACCTGTGAGAAATACATTTACAATAGACACAGCAGTCCTGGATAGCCTGTGTAGAGAAGGTTCGAGAAGCCACGTCTAACCTTGCTGTGTGTACTGCATTTGGACAGTTAGTTCTGTTATTATTCTTTTTTCCCATTAGAGGAAAAAGAAAGAAAAGCCAGACACAACTTCAGCAAAGAGAACAACGTATTCACTGATTGGTCATTTACCTGTTGTTTGCAAAACACTAGCCTACTAACACTGAGGACCAAAGAAAGAACTGCCCAGCAAACCAAGGGCAGATCCATCAAGGTCCAGGTTGCTGCCGTCTAACCCTGCACTCTTCTCTTAGTTGCTGGCCTTTTCTGGGCTCTGACCAGCTCCCTTAGCATGGAAGCCCAGAGGCCCCACTGGCCTTGGTCTGGACTTTTAGGCCACCTGGATGTGTGTACAGGTGCCCCAGAGCCCCAGAGGCCAAGCAAAGTTCACCATCTTCTGGAGAGGAGCTTCTGTTTGTAGCACCAGGCAAGTTTGCTAGTGGAGAGGACAAAGGCAGGTCAACAGGTGGTATTAGCATTCTTACTCCAAGTCACAGGCCTAAAAGTAGCCTCTGGGATGTCTGTCTGTCTGTATTTTTTTTTTAAAGACTTATTTATTATGTGTATTAAGTATGCAGTGTGTGCATGCCTGCACACCAGAAGAGAGCACCAGATCCCATTGTGAGCCACCATGTGATTGCTGGGATTTGAACTCAGGACCTCTGGAAGAGCAGTCAGTGCACTTAACCACTAAACCATCTCTCCAGCCCCCATGTCTGTATTTTCATGTTTTAGATAGTGACTCACTATTGGGTTGTCCTCAAATGGACCCTTCGCCCTTGGGACTGAATTTCTTTTCTTTTTAAAAAACAATTTATTTTGGGCTGGTGAGATGGCTCAGCGGGTAAGAGCACCCGACTGCTCTTCCGAAGGTGATACGTTCAAATCCCAGCATCCACATGGTGGCTCACAACCATCCATAACGAGATCTGGCGCCCTCTTCTGGAGTGTCTGAAGACAGCTACAGTGTACTTACATATAATAAATAAAATCAATCTTTAAAAAAATTTATTTTGATTTTATGTACATCGGTGTTTTGACTGCACAGGTATCTGTGTGAGGATGTCAGATTCCCTGCAACAGGAGTTAAAGAAAGTTGTGAGCTGCCATGTGGGTGCTGGAAATTGAACTTGGGTCATCAGGAAAAGGAGCCAGGAAGCCATCAGGAAGCATCCTTCCTCCTTTCTTTCTTCCTTTCTTTCTTTCTCTCTTTCTTTCTCTCTCTCTCTCTTTCTTTCTTTCTTTCTTTCTCTCTTTCTCTCTCTTTCTTTCATTCTTTCTTTCTTTCTCTTCCTTCCTTCCTTTTTTCCTTCCTTCCTTCCCCTTTCTTTCTTTCTTTCTTTCTTTCTTTCTTTCTTTCTTTTTTTCTTTCTTTCTCTCTTTCTTTCATGGGTTCTGAGGTTCAAACTCAGATTATCAGGTCTGTGCAGCCGGCATCCACTGACCCATCTTGGTGGCTCTGGAACTCACTTCTAAAATTTGAATCTTAGCTGATTCTTTAAGACTGAATGATTCCTGGTATAGTGTTACTAGGTGTGGAGGTTTGAATAGGTATGGCCCTCAAGAGATCCTGTGTCTGGTGGCTTAGCCCATAGGCAATGCCACTGTGAGAATGTGTGGTCTTACTGGAGGAGGTGTGGCCATGTTGGAGGAAGTCTATCATTGTGGGGGCGGGCTTAGCCCATAGGCAATGCCACTGTGAGAATGTGTGGTCTTACTGGAGGAGGTGTGGCCATGTTGGAGGAAGTCTATCACTGTGGAGGCAGGCTTTGAGGTGTTACATACACTCAAGCCACACCCAGTGTGACACACCCAGTGTGACACGCAGTCTCCTTTTTGCTGCCTGTGGATCAGGATGTAGAACTCTCAGCTCCTTCCCAACACCATTTCTGCCAGAACAATTCTATGCTTCCCACCCTGATGATAATGGACTAAACCTCTGAAGATGTAAGCCAGACCAAATTCAATGTTATACTTTATAAGAGTTATCTCTTCACAGCAACGAAATTAAACCCTAACACACTGGGTGAGCAGTAGTAGAAAGATACATGCACATGATTTTCCCAAAGGGTATTTTGGCATTTAAAAAAAAACAAAATTTTAAGTTGAATGTATATGGGGATGTAGCAAGCTTGAAGTAGCCCTGGGATACCCATGACCCTGTCTCAAAACATATAAAACAAAATGAAATAGCTTAAATGTTCAAGCCCACCAACCTAGACATTTTACTGGTAGGCATTTAATATAAGGGACTAAATATTATACATTTTAAAATGACCACCATAACGTCTTGTATTTCTAAAAATATTTTATTTTTTATGTACTTGGCTGTTTTGCCTGCATGTATGTCTGTAGACCACATGTGTACCTGGTGCCCACAGAGCCCAGAAGAAGGTGTTGGAACTTAAGGTACTGACAACTGTGAGCCTCTATATATGGGTGCTGGGAATTAAACCCAGGTCCTCTGGAAGGGCAGCTAATATGCTCTTACCTCTTGAGCCATCTTTCCAGTCTCCAGATTTTATATTTTTTAAGAGGGAAAAATATAAATAACATCAATATAGAGTTAGTTTTAATTTTCTGGTGTTATTACAAAAATGTAATAGTATGGGGTCATTTTGTATCTCAATGTGGAGTGTGAAAATCTTACAGAAGAGCAGGTGATAAGACCCTCTGTGAAGTGCCCACTTCCTAGGACTGGAGTGGCTGCCATCTGCCTCCCTAAAGAAGGGAGTTGTCGGGGGCTGGTGAGATGGCTCAGCGGGTAAGAGCACCCGACTGCTCTTCCGAAGGTGATGGGTTCAGGTCCCAGCAACCACATGGTGGCTCACAACCATCCTAACGAGATCTGGCTCCCTCTTCTGGAGTGTCTGAGGACAGCTACAGTGTACTTACATATAATAAAATAAAATAAATCTTTAAAAAAAAAGAAGGGAGTTGTCCAGAATCACCTGCACACTGTTTCCCAACCCCACACCAGGAACCTTTGCTGCATGCGCCTCTCTGAGAATCATTTGGGGGAGAAAAAAGGAAACTCTGGAAGTACACACTTCCCTGTGCATAGATGCACACGAGTTGCCAGTGGGATGCTCGCCAGAGTGGTGTCAGGTGTTTCAAAATAGTATTTATAAAATGTGGTTTGCATAAACATTGTACAATGAAAGGATGTCTTGTGTTAAGCTTCTGGCTATTACAGACAAAGCTGCGGTCTCAGGGTTGTATTGCTGTGAAGAGACACCATGACCATGGCAACTGTTATAAAGGAAAACACTTAATTGGGGCCAGATTGCTGCTCAGAGGTTTAGTCCATTATCAACACGGCAGGAAGCATGGTGGCGTCCAGTCAGACATGGTGCTGGAGATGGGGCTGAGAGTTCTACATCTGGTTCCACGGGCAGCAGAAAGAGAATGAGAAACTGGGCCTGAAATGTGCTTCACGCCCACTCCAGGAAGGCCACACCTCCAATAATGCCACTCCCTATGAGTCTATAGGGGCCATTTTCATACAAACCACTATAGCTGCTGGGGACGCTTATGGGCAGGGTTCTGTTTAAGCGTAAGTTTACACTTTCCGACATAAATGTCCATGAGTGCAGTCGAGGCTTGTTTCCTGGCTTAGCATAGGGTGGTCCTGGGAAATGCTCCATGATCATTTGAGAAGAACATGTGTTCTGGTGAAAGAAAGTGTTCCATTCACCTCTTAGGTCCACCCACTCAGTGTGTAGTGTTGTTGAAGCTGCTTGTGTCTGCATCATTTTCTCTGATTCTCTCTCTCTCTCTCTCTCTCTCTCTCTCTCTCTCTCTCATACTGGATATTGAAGTCTTCAACTGTTGCTGTCCAACCTGACAATCTTTGTCTTTGGAGCATTTAATCTACTTACATTTAATGTTTTATTGCGCTAATTGGATTTCCACCTGCCATATTACATTTTGCTCTCTGTGCATCTCATGTCTATCCCCCCCCCCACGCACCCCTTCCCCCTTCCCCCGGGGCCTTTTCCTTCCTTATGGTGTCCTTTGGGTTAAGTGCATTCATCTAACATAGCTTTTAGATGTGTGACATCAGAACTAGGGATCAAACCCAAGGCCCGCCACATGCAACGCACACTCCACCGTTGAGCTACATCCTCGTGTATGAATTTAGTTTCCTGGTGAGCTCTCTAATTTCTGAGCAGTTGTTTTAGTCTAGAACTTCCTAATGCTACAACACTTTGATATAGTTCTTCATTTTATGGTGACCCCCCCAACCATAAAATTATCTCATTGCTACTTCATAACTGTAATTTTGTTACTGCTATGAATTGTAATGTAAAGCTCTGACAGGAAGAATATCTGATATGTGACCCCCCAAAGGGGGTGGAGACCCACAGATTGAGAACCACTGGTCTAGATCATTCTGTGTGTAGCTTATTCATTGGAGTCCGTACCAGGCCTATACTGTGCAGAGCTGTGCAGAAATCTTTCTTCTCGCTGGCTCTGCCTCCTCGGCTCCTTCCCATAGTGTATTGCTAGAGTGGGGACTTTTAAAAGGTACAGGATTTCAGCCTTTCGACCTCAGAATCTGTATTTTTAAAAGCTCCTGGGTGATTTGATAGCCAGCAGGTTAGCAAGCTCCCCTTTTCTGAGGCTGAGGAGGTGGGCAGTCAGGATGTAATGACAGCCACACTCCCAGAAGCTGATAAGCTGATGCCATGTCTCTGTCTTGTGCCCACTCAGTTCTCTTCCCCACACCCTGTGCACCCGTGTGTCTCCACGGTGACTTCTGTGTCAGCCACCTGCTTTGGGTTCCTGTGTGTTCCTCAGAGAAGAAAAATGGATTAGGGGTGGAAGAAAGTGCTTGAGCTCTTCTGGATATTTGAGGGGAAAGTTGTTTATGATGGCCAACTGGTCTAAGCAGTGTTCTATTGTTGTGAAGAGACAGCATGACTTAAAAAAAAAAGGCATGTAATTAGGGCTAGCTTACATTCCAGAGGTTTAGTCCATTATCATAATGGCAGGAGGCATGGAAGCACATGGGCAGACGTGGTGCTGGAGGAGCTGAGAGTTCTACATGTGGCTCTCAGGCAGAAGGACAAGAAAGATTGGGCTCTTGAAACTCCAAAGCCTGCCCCATAGTGACAGACTTCCTCCAACAAGGCCACACCTACTCCAAGGTCACACCTCCTAATCCCTCTCAAGTAGTGCCACTCCCTAATGACCAAATATTCAAATATATGAGCCCCATGGGGTCAGTCTCATTCAAACCACCTCAATAACTATGACACAGATGACCCATGGGGAGAGGATTGCAGGACCCAAAGGGCAGGTCATGCACTAAGGCATTGTGTGCTAAGGTCTAGCGTATGCCAGGGATTAGGGAGAGCATTAGAAGTAAATAAGTGAACGAGACACACATTGAGATGCAAGTAAAAAATACAAGGAAATATTCCATGTACTTGGGAACTGAATACTTGGTGTAACTTGTAAGTGGTGAAGGCTGAGCTGAGCGGGGCTGAGGGGTGAATGGGAGAGGATCTCAGCCTCCCTGAGAAGATGCACGCATCTCACTGCAGACATATCTGACCCAAAGGTTGCTCTTAAGGATTGGCACCCATGTTTCCTTAAGCTCCTCTAGCCCCAGAAAGAAATTCACAAGCTTGAGGCCCACAGCTTAGTTATGAGCAGAGCCTTTAAAAAGCAGCTGATTGGTCACTGAGATACACCACTCTCTCTACAGCATTTCTTTGTGGGTCACTGGAACCATAGGCCTTTGAACTTTTGCTGTTGCAGAGCACTGGACAAAACCTGGCTGGTGGACTCTCCACAGCACCGTGACATAGCCTAGGATATGGCATGGCTGATTGTGACAGCGATGACCAAAAGGGATAACAGAGCTCCTCTGCAGCTAAGGGCAATGTAGGAATGGAAAGTCCAGGGGGTCTGCAGAGTCCAAACCAAGAGACAGTCAGCAAGGCTCAAACCCCACAGTCCCAGAGATGGCAACAGCAAGTAGGGCACTGATGCCAGAGACGCCCTGGGAAGAGCTAGCCTGTGGATAGGGCAGAGAAACCAGTTCCCACCTGGGACTAAGGCAGGGTCCAACACTCAGAAATGGGGCCACCTGTTCCATAATGAGGGTCCATAGAGAGACATGCTATGTATGCACCTAGGGCAGCCTCCATCCTTCCTGAGGTCTACAGGCCCTGGAGACAAGACATGGACTGGATTTTAGAATAGATCTCTCAATAGCAGAGCTTAGACCTATGAAACAAAAGGCCACAAGGACAAGAAACTCTGGATTTCTTCAGTCTAGAAGATCCTGGTGACTGAGTTGGCCCTTGTGAAGTTTAGGATTAACTTCCCTAGAGACAGGATTAGGTCTTGCCAAGTCCCAGGAGATGACCTCCAAACCTTTGCAACAGTCAGCTTGATAAGGATGTCCTTATTCACCTCAAGGTTTTGGACCACCCTGTGCATTCTGACATTCTAGCAAGGTGATACACAGGGGGCCCTTGGATCAGATGTTTTCAAATTGCACTTTGGAGGGACTGGAGTTTTGGGTCAGTGTTTTGGGCAGTCAGCCATGCCTACACATTTTGCCCCCAGTAGGAAACCCTGACATCAAGGCTCGGGGGAGCCTCTCTGGCTGGCAGTGTTTTCTCTGTGAGGCTATATGTCATGGCTCGAAGCTAAACACAGCTACATTGTCCTCACTGAGAGAGGACAGCTGGAGCACACATCTGTTTCTCTCAGGCTTGATGCTACCAGTGTAAGTACATTTATAATCAGCCAATGCAGATCAGTGTGCCAGGGCTTCAAGTCTCTGCTTGTCCCTGTTCTTGGGTTAGCACAGCTAATGGAGCATGTCATTCCAACCGGAGTACCCCAATCCATTTGTGTGATGGGCAATTTTAATCATCAACTTGGCATAGCTTAGAGGGGAGTCTCAGCGAGAGATTGTCTACATTGAGTTGGCCTATGGGGATATTACCCTTAGTAAGGGTAATTGATGTGGGGAGACTCATTCCAGTGTGGGCATGACATTCCCTAGGTAGGGTTTCCTGAACTACATACATGCATTTGCTTCTTTCTGCCATTGACTGTGGATCTGAAGCATGTAGGTATTTTAAGTTCCTGCTGCCTTGACATCCCTGCTAAGATGGACTGGAATCTGGAATTATAAGCTGAAACAAGCCCTTCCTTTCTCCCCTGCTCTGCTTTTGTCTTTTTTCTTTCTATTTCTTTTCTTTTCTTTTTTCTTTTTTGGACACAGAAACAGAAATCAAATTGTGATAACCTGTGACCATCCCCCAGCCACAAAACTATTATTTATGATTCTAAACACGGTGACTTGGTTGTAAGTAGTCACTCGGCTATGATTTCATGAGACCTCACAATTGCTCTAAACCCACACCAGAGGCGCAGCTCAGGAACTGTGAGGCTCTGGCAAGCCCCATCTCAGGCCCAAGTATCAGTTCCCTCCCTATAAAATGGGAGCAGCAAGCCACTCGCTACCCACTCCATAGCTTCTGAAGTGCCTTACAACCCCAGGCAGTGGTCTGCCAACTGCAGGCAAGGACCCCTAGAAAGAGCACAGCGCTGTCTGTCCTGAATAGCTTTGGGCGAGAGGAGCTTGGGCCATTCCTGCAGTTCCACTTTCCTTAGAAGAGATTTCCTTTTATTGCTGGCAAACTAAAATAACCTCCTCAAACTTTCAAAGGCAGGATGTAGGGCAGGAGACAGTGAGCTCCCTGCCCTGGTTCCATTGGCCAGATTGCAGAGAGACGGTCCCTCTTGCAGGTTCTCACCTCAGCCCCCCCCTTCTCATCAAAGAAAGTTCACCAGGGCCATTGCTTATACTTTCATTGTGACTCTCCTCTAGGGCCACTCCTATTTCCTTGTCTTTTCCTCGGGTGACCCCCTGAATGCCACGTGCCATGTCAGAGGGTTTGCCTAGGCTCAGCTGTGGAAAGGCTGATCCCTCCCACATTTCCCAGGAAAGGGGACTTCGGAATGTGCTGTTGGGTTCCCCATGATCCACACCAGACTTTGTCTCTTCCATTTAAGGTACCCCCAGCCCCTCCATTTGCTCCCTATGTGGAGGAACAGAAAAAAAGCCATTTACCAACTGTCCCGGGGTCACTTCCCCACCACTACCCCGAAGCCCAGGAAAAGAAGCAATTCTCCAAATCCTCAAAGCACAAACTGTTCTCTATCGTGCTCGTACTCTGCATGTGTTTGAAGACATACTGTTTGTGGTTGAAGACAAGACACTAGCACCTGACCAAAGAGGTTTCAGTCCTGCTTCTCAGTTCGCCACCCAGGGAAGCTCAGGCAAAACTCCTGTTCCTGTGCTTTCAGAGTAACTCCATGTGTTTCCCGTGCAGCCAGTTCTAGAACCAGAGGCAGGCACACAGTAAGCCCTACCCTATTAGCTAGCTGTTGTTGTTGTTTCCCTGAGACAGGGTTTCTTTGTGTAGCTCTGGCTGTCCTGGAATTCACTCTGTAGACCAGGCTGGCCTTGAACTCAGAGATCTGCCTTCCCCTGCCTCCCAAGTGCTGGAACTAAAGCCATGAACCACCATGGCCGGCTAGTTGTTTTTATTTTAGTATACAAATATGTAATTATTCACTAATCAGATTGTAAATTTCCTTCCATCTCATGCCTGACCCCAGTGAATATGATGACCCACAGACAACCTGTTATGTTTTAACAGCACTGAGAACAGCACATTGGAAAGCACAAAGTCGGAAGGCCTGGGCCCACACACAGCCCCAACCAGAGTCAGTTTCATCCTCTCCCATCACCCAAACCTTTGCTAGCAGCAAAGCCCTGCTCCGAGCTCTCTTGGCCCCAGGCTTTCACTGCCTTTTTCTGCTGCTGCTGCTGCTGCTGCTAGACACAGGCAAGTCAGCCTTGGGACTGTCCTCTCCCTGCTTGGAGAAGCAGAGAACCATGTCCTAGGAAGGGGAGTGTGGGAGGTGGGTGAGAGAGGTGGCTGCCATCCAGACACAGGGTCACTGAGTCAGCACACAGCACAGGACAGTGATGAATGAAGGGCCTGGGCAGGCATCCGGGGACCCTGAGCTGTCAGTGACATCTGGAGGAGATGCTGATGGCATCCAGGGCCTATTCTAGAAAAGACAGCATCTGGGAGGTGACAGCGGCAGCCATGATGTGGGTAGGTGCGAGTCGCCAACCATATTTGATGCTTCTGATCCTCATTTTCCCAAAGTGAGTTCCTCCCTCGCTGAATGCATTCCGGAAGCCATGACACAGAAATTCTAAACTGGAATCGAGAGTCACGGGGACACACGTGGGAATGAGGGGCTGCAGGGCAAGTGTGTGGGGGAGCTAGCCCAAACCAGCCACTGAACACCAGGTGCTTTGAGAGACCTTACTAGGAAGTAAAATGCAGAACCTTACAATTGAGCAAGTACAGATTAAAAAGTAGCAGTGCTGGGGTGGGGCTCAGGGGCAAGGCATTTGCCCAGCACGCAGGAAGCTGCAAGTTAGATCCCCAACACTTCAAAACAATTTACCTCATCACTTTCTAGTTACTTTACATTTTGCCCCTGGCTACGATCTCAAGGTTATTTCTGTTTCTGGAACCTGACAGGTAGAACTGCAAACCATCAGTGTGACACAGATCTCCCCATTCGACATAGAGTGACATTATGGTAGGACTTTGACCTCCATGGGAAAGGTTACACCACAGAAATGGGAGGACAACGTAGGAAACGGGGCTTCTTTGCACCCAGAAAGCCAGATTCACTATGGACTGCTTCTTATAACAAGTATATGCACACACACACACACACACACACACACACACACACACCATGCACATACACATACACACATATACATGCACACCTGCACACACACACACACAGCCCAGGGGGGCAGGTGAGAAGTTCTTGGAGTTTTAAATCTGGTCTTTGTCAGGCCCAGAGGAAACACTATCTGGGGCTCCTTCCTCTCCTTAGAACCCTCACCTTCTGCAGGCAGCTCCCACCTGCTCATGGTACTTGAGACTCCCATGAAAAAACCGGCTCCGAAGCGTTGCGTATTCTCCTTAGCTGGTGGCTGTTCATCAATTCATTAAAAATGCTCTCTTGGCTCAAAGGATGGGGCCCAGCTAGCTTGGTCTGAGCTGCATTAAAGGCGACAGAGAAGACCTCAGGCTGAGCCTGGGTTGCTTAGCAGGCCAATAACTTTTGTCAGCTCTAGACTTCCGGGACCAAGGAAGAGCCTTATTTACAAAGCCGAGTTACTTGGTCCCTTAAAGAGAAGCCTGAGCAAACAGGCTGCAGTTGTGAAAACTCGACACATTCTAGAAGCACACAGCATCCCACCTGCAGGACGGAGCTGCTCTGGTGGTCTGTGGGGAAGGAGAGGCCACCCACCTGCTCAGGCTACCGAGCTCAGGTGCTCAGCTTACATACCTGAAATTCAGTATTTCAAACAGGTGCCTTCTCCTGCTACCTGCACCCGGGGGTGGGGCGTTTCTGTGTTACTATATCAGCAGTAACAATGTAAACGACCTGGCCTACAGGTTGGCTTAGCTGCTGCCTCTTCCAATTGGACTTGCTTTTCCAATTCAGGCAACCAGCAGGAATGGTGGGGGAGAGGACAGGGAACTAGCAGGGCCCACTGGGGCCAGAGCTGTCTGGCCTGTGGTCTAGCACCACAAAGTGAAAGAAAGAGTTCTCTCTTCCCCCCTCCTAGCATGTGGTGCCTGGAACAGAGCAGGAGGGACATTGACCACTGAGGGGGATCACAGCTACAGAAGAGGAAATGGGACCTTGAGACAAGGGACTACTGAAACCAAAGTTCCATCTGACAAAGTCTTCATCCTGGTGGTGTTAGCATGACACCGGAGGAGGCTAAAGTGCTGAGATGGTCACGCACCACATTTCTGTGGTTCCTGGAAAGCCACAGGCAAGGGCCTCATCAGCTGCTGTGTCCCTGTGTCCCTGAATGCCATGCTGTGAATGCAAACACTTTATTTGCCTGTATTTCTGTCCCAAGCAAATCACTTTTGTCTACAATGTTTATTTCTTGAGGAAATAATCCCAGTAAAGCAACACACATCTTACGATAATGAGAATAGTCAAATCTTCCATTTCCTTCCTCTGGCTTGCTTCTTTATCTACGTCATGATACCTAGTCATCAACTGGAAAGATGGCTCAGAGGTTAAGAGCATGTACTGCTCTTGCAGGGGGCCCAAATTCAGTTCCCAGCACCTACCTCAGTGGTTCATAGCTGCCTCTACCTCCAGCTCCAGGGCATCTAACACTGTCTTCTGAATTCTGAGGGCACCGTCACTTATGTGTGCGCACACACACACACACACACACACACATGCACAGACATATCTTTAAGAAAAGCCTTTTATTTCATTTATAATTCATTCATTAGGGGGGCATACATAAATGATGTGGCTTTAGATATCTGTCTTAGACTATAGGTGGTATAGTCTTTGACCAAGGACTATCCCATCAGCAGGCACACGATCTGTCACCAGGTCCTCTGTGAACAGCTGTGCAGGCTGGGCATTGTAAACTCCCAGGGATGCTTGTCATAAAGTAGTCCCGTGCTTTCTGTGGTGTGTTCTTAAGCCTGGGACGTCCAATATAATAACCAATAGTCACATATGGCTTCTGTACACTTACAGTATGGCGGATGTGGCTGTAGAACTGGATTTTTGAGGGGCTGTTTTTGGTCTGTTTGTTTGTTTGTTTATTGAGTGTCCATTTAAGCTGTGGTCACCATGATGGTAGGAGCTTTGATCTCATTCATGGCTCTATTCATGACCCAACAGTGCCAATGGAGCCTCCACGGTGGTGGCTGGTGTGCTGAGCTCAGCCCTGTGGATACAGACAGGGGCACAGTCCCCCTCTCCTGGAAACTCACAATCGAGACATCTAGCATGCTAAATGCCAGGAAGAGGATGCTGTATTCCCTTTTGTTGCAGCACAGAAGAGGATGGGGCTGGCAGGGTAAGAGACTTTCCACTAAGAGATGCTTGGGCTATGTCTTAAAATAGGACGGCGCCATAAAGATAAAGTGGGCAAGAGATTCCAGAATCTCTGCTGTTCTCTAACCACTTGCTTTTTGACGCAATAGCTATCTCTGTGGTTGGCAGTGTGAAGTCCGCCAGTGTGGCCGAATGCCAGGCAGCTTCAGCAGGAGAACCTCTCTCTGTCCTTTGAGCCAGAGCCTTGCTCTGGAACCCAGGCTGACCTCAAACACGCCACCTTCCTCCTTTAGCGTCCTAGACTCAGTGGGAGGTTTACAGGTGAGCCACAAGCCTGGCAAAGGAAAAGCTCCTTGGATATGGGTTGATGCTGGGATTCTCAGCTAAGGAGAGACCTTGCTCAGCCTCTCTCCAGAGTCAGATATGTGAGACAACCTGTCAAGATATCCATGCTCCAGAGGCTTCAGAAAGTCATGCTTTCTGTACTCAGAGAAGGCACGGCCAAGCTTCTCTGGCTGGCTGCTCCACTGGAGGCTGCTGCTGATTGAGGTGTGCATGTCCTTGTGCAAAGATGTTCCATGCCCTATGCGGGCAGTCTCTCACAGTGCAGCTATGCCCTCTCAGAGGTGCAGGGCAGTTCCTCACAATGTGTTGCCCTAAGAACAGGGACACAGGCCAGAGTCAGGGCAGGGAAGGCTGTTCTGAGCCTCCCTCTCCTGTTCACGGGCATCTCTTCCTCTCTCTCCTCCCTCCCTTCCGTTTCACTCCCCTTTCTTTTCCTTTCCTCCCACTTCACCACCTCCCTTCCCTGCCAGGCCCCAGCAGGAATGATATTTCACCTACTCTACATGCTCAGAGAGGACTCTGCCTCTGGAAGACTGAGGCATATGCTTGACAAGTGACTCACGAGCTTTACAACACGCTTGCCCTTAGCAGTGGTGGGCTGGGTATCCCAAAGCATATCTTGTTCTGTTTTGCTTTTGTTTTGTTTTATTTTGTTTTGTTTTGTTTTACTGTCCAAACAGAAAATAGAAAGGCAGGCAGAAACTTGCCTCTGACCTCTGACCTCCTTGGATGAGGACAGTGGACGCAAAGTACCTCTGCAATGTCTCAGTGGGAGAGGTGCTGAGGGTCTGTTAGGTGACCGCTGGCATGCTGCTGCCGCAAGTGTGAGGGAGGCCGGGGACAGGTCTGTGGTTGCCTGGCTAACTGGGAGAAATCTCAGAGCCCAGTCGTGGCTCTTCACCCATCTTCCCTGAGTTCCACATACAAACTGAGATGTGACTTTTCCTCCTGGTTCAAGGTAGGAGATTCTGAGGGAGAGAGAACAGAGGCTTGGAGATTCCAAGCCAGGGGAGGGGGAGGAGTTCCACCATTGCCTAATGATCCCTACCACCCCCCACCCCTGCTTTCCTGGGCCCTTCTCAGACCTGCACTTATGTGCTCCCTCTGAACTCGCCACTGACTGGCTTTCCACACCCTGAGCTGCTGCCATGCCAGCTCGTGTGCCTGCCACTCTGTCCCTGTTCTTCCTTGTGATGCCATTTAGTCTGCTGTGGTCACCCATGGCAGGGCCAGATGTGGTAATGAGGTTCGCTGTGGGCCTTGGAGACCTTAACTCCCGTCTTGCTTTCTTAGTACAGTCTTAGTAATAATAAATATGTAAGGGTGTGGTCCATAGACCACGCTCAGGTCGGCAGTTTATGCAGGACTTACAGTGCTCACGAGAGCCAGTGGGTGGGTGGCTGTGGTCTATCCCTGTGAAAGGACACAGAGAAGAGACACACGCTGCTGCATCCAGAGGGCCCCAACAGCAACATCCGGCCATCCTGTCTCAGTGGAGGTTGGGACAGCTCTGACGTGTCCCAGGACATTGTGTGGGGTGCAGGAGCCTCAGCAGCTGTGACAGCAGAGTTCTTGTGAGACTTTCACTTTGTCTTGTTCCCTGGGCAGGGAGTGTGGTGATGCTGCTGGCCCTCTGAAGGCAGAGCTGGACTCCTACCCACCAGGCTTCAGTTGCTACCACATACCAGGTGGTACTGCCCAAGGAGCTCGAGAGATGTCAGTGGCCTATAAGGCAGGCAGGGCACTCTGGTGGCCCAGAGAGCAGTATTCAGAAACCAAGAGCAAATAAGGCAAGGGCCTTCAGGTCACATCCCCTGTGTCATCATCCCCTGCTGCAACTCCTTAGAGCCATTTAGGCTTCTTCCCTCATTACTGAATGGGTAAAATAATCCATCACACCATAAATGAAAAAAGACTTGGTATATGAAAGGCTTCAGCAAAGGTTGGGTCCCTTATAACCTTGACCTAGTCTCCTAATCTGGACCAGGCCATCGTTACCTACTCTTGTCCCTGTCCTTGTCCCAGTTTGCTTTTATTTTCCACTAACAAGAGAAAACATGCTGCATGCTATAACTAGGTGTTCTTTTGACAAGATCAGTGTTGTGGGACCCCCCTCCCTCTACACATGTTATCAGTGTTAAACACCATCGTGTGGCCACACTCAGTGTGTCAGCATCCACACACCCTCCATAGCTCGTGCCCATGTTTCTGCGGGCCGGATTCTCTTTCTAAACATTTATTTTTCTAAACATATTGTTTTTGTTTTTGTTTTGGTTTTTTGTTTTTTTTGAAGACAGGGTTTCTCTGTATAGTCCTGGCTGTCCCGAAACTCACTCTGTAGACCAGGCTGGCCTCAAACTCAGAAATCTGCCTGCCTCTGCCTCCCAAGTGCTGGGATTAAAGGCGTGAACCACCACTGCCTGGCTTATTTATATTGTTTTAATTTATGTGTATGAATGTGTGTGAGTGTATGTATGTGTGTGTGGTGTGAGTGTGTATGAGGTATGAGTATGTGAGTGCGTGTATGTGTGTGTGTGTGTAAGTGCATTTGTGTGTGTGGTATGAGTATGTGCATGTGAGTATGTATATGAGTGTATGTATGCATGTTTGTGTGTGTGTGTGTGTGTTTGAGTATGTGTGTATGTATGTATATGAGTATATATGTGTATGTTTGAGTGTGTGTTGTGTGTATATGTGTATTTACGTGTGTGTATGTGAGTGTATGTGTGTATGTGAGTGTATGTGTGTTTGTGTGTGTATGTGTGTGTACTCACAAATGCCCACAGATGCCAGAGGTGTCAGATGCCTTGGGGTTGAAGTTAGGTGATTGTGAGACTCCTGACAGAGGTGCTGGGAACTGAACTCTGGTCCTCTGCAAGAGCAGGAAGTGCTCTTAACTTCTGAGCCATCTCTCCAACCACATTCTTAAGAATGGAACTGGTGGGGGCTGGTGAGATGGCTCAGCGAGCAAGAGCACCCGACTGCTCTTGCAAAGGTCCTGAGTTCAAATCCCAGCAACCACATGGTGGCTCACAACCATCTGTAATGAGATCTGACTCCCTCTTCTGGAGTGTCTGAAAACAGCTACAGTGTACTTACATATAATTAAAAAAAAAAAAAAAAGAATGGAACTGGTGGCTGATCCTGCCAAATTGCTCTCCCAAAGGCCATCCCAAGTTAATTCTCCATCAATAATGAACAAATCTGCCTGTGTCCCTATTCCTCCTTGGAAGTCTGTGGAAGAGGATTGCTTGTGGACAAGAGAGAGAGAGAGAGAGAGAGAGAGAGAGAGAGAGAGAGAGAGAGAGACTGTTTTGGTTTCCTTGGGGACTGCATTCACCTGGTGCACAGCACATGCAGGCAAAACACCCATACACGTAAAATAAGATCAATGAATCTCTACAAAAACAATAAAAAGTAAGCAATTGTTCACTTTTTCAGGTCTGATATAGTACGGATGACATTTGAAGCTCAGCAGGTGCCTCTAGTGGACACAATAGTCACCATGCATCTCCAGAAGCTAGCTGCCTCTTGCTGCTCTAGGGACCCACACAGTAGGATGCAGGGAGCTGGCCTCTTAGGATAGGAAACTTCTTTATTCCAGGGACCAGACACCACTGGATGCTTTTAGTTAAGGGGGGGGGGGGTCAGGGAGCCCTGCCCTGCACACAGACCTGAGTGCTTTCAAGTGCCTTCCCCCAAGTCTTCTAAGAGTCTGTCAGGTGTCAGGGCCCCTGTCCCTCTGGTTGGGTCGACTGGCTCCTTAGTTTCATCTAGTAGGGTGAAGTCTCCTTCTCAGGACTAATACCAGGATGATGCTGAATTATTGGTTTTGAGTCACTTGTTGCTTTGTATATGTAGGAACCTTGAAAAAAATTGCCCAGGATTCTGACAATCTTGCTTCAAGGCTTTCAAAACTGGCCTCCCTCCCTACCTCCTGGTGTAGTCTCTGCCTCCCATCTGCAGCTGTTGGGTTGGAAGTCCCTAGCTGAAGAGAAGTCATTTTGTCAGTGGGTGGATGAACCTTTACTGAGCACAGGCTATGTGTGGGGCAAGCGGTGTGTGTGTGTGTGTGTGTGTGTGTGTGTGTGTGTGTGTGTGTGTGTGTGATCTGAAGCCTCTCTTTTCCTGAGCCCACAGGCAGAGGTGGGGTGGGGGGCTGCTGAGACTGGCAGGTGGGTTCAGGTGTAAGTGGAGGTGATACCTGGGTGTGATCACAGAAGGAGTCTCAGAGGGGTGGTGTCTACGGGGCTGTAGTTTTGGGCAGGGAGCTGAATTAGAAGCTTCTAAGGGTTCCTTCAAGATGGGAGCTGGGCACAGGTCTCTGCCTGTGCACATTAGCTGAGGTCTACCAAGGGGCGGGGAGCTCAGCGAAGATGCCGCCCATTTTGCATGCTCATACCTGCTCATTCTCCCAGGCAGGGCTAACTTTTGGATGTGTCGTCTCCAAGTTCAAGGTTTTTCCACTCTAACTCAAGTCTGGGACAGTGTCCCGAATCTCCCCCGGGGCAGAACAATAATTACAGTTTTAAAACAAGACCCACCTGTAATCTCCTCAAGTTTTTTTTTTTTTGTTTGTTTGTTTGTTTTGTTTGTTTGTTTTCTTTTCCCCTTGTCACTTTCGGATGAACGACTCAGAGGAAGTTTTTGGAGGGTCGACCATAAGCATTGCCGAACTAGGCTCTCCAAAGCTGTGGACAACTTCCTGCTCCTAAGAACTCATAAAGGGGTTATTTGCAGGACAGACCGCAACAGTTCTGGCTCCAGTTCCTACGACAGGGAGTGCCACTCTTCTGAAGGAGCATCCAAGATCAAGGGAGAAAACAGGGTTCCCAGACTCTGGTTCTGCAACTTGATCCTTTGAGCGTTGGGCGGACTGTGGCACCTGAGCATCCATCGGTGCTGCTAGGTCCTGGTCCCAGCTCCTCGTACGCAGGGAGGGGTTCGGGGGCGCGCACGCAGGCCGCCGGGGACGCGCTGGCCGCCCGGGGGCGCGCACGGGCTAGTCTCTGCCCTAATGCGGCGGCTGGCAGCGAGAGGTGCTGCAGGGGACGCGAGGGAAGTGGCGGCGCCGGGAGCGGACATCTGGGACTGCGCCCGGGGCTGGAGCCGGAGCTCCTGGAGGTAAGGTGAGCGCGGGCACCCGGTAGGATAGCAGAACCCGGTCTCGGAAGCCCAACTAGCGGCACCCCCTTCGATTCCGCTCTCCTCAGTCCATCTGCATCCCCCGACCTGTCCCATCCCCCTCCATCCACATCCCTGTGCCTTTTTCTCTCTACACTGCCACCTGCCCGGAGTCCACCAGATTCTGGTGGTGTCTCTCTCCAGGTCTCATCCCTCTCCAACCCAATACCCTTTCAGACTCGGCTGGCAATATCCCATATTCCATCCCTCTCCCTCGCTCTCTCTCCCTTTCCTCTCTGTCTCAGCCTCACCATTGGAGACCGGCCAGCCCCTGTGTTTTCTCTCTGTACACCTCACTTTTCAGTTCCCCATTCCACTTATGTTTTCCTACCTCACCCGTGGCCCCTCTGCTTGCCCTCCCTCACCCTTTTCTCTCTCTTGATCCGCGGCCCTGTGTAGTGCTGGCCTCCGTTTGCTCCCTTCCAGTTTATTCTCCATGGTCCCCCATCTTCACACCCAGTCCCAACCCCTTCTCGGTGGCTTCCTTGTTTCCTCATCCCGCACACTCCCTCTGGAACATCTCCCCTACTCTCCTTGGTTCCTAGCCGGCCTACTACCCATCACCTTCTCTGCCTGCCCTTCGTGGTGATGTAGATTCGGTGCTGACTGGGCTTGGACTCAGTCTACCCACCCATGCATCGTCCTACTCTGCCACAGAGGTCTAGGGCTCAGCGGGCAGGTGTTCACTGTGTGGATTCAACCTCCCTAAAGCCCTTTGCTGCATGTTTGAGCCTGTTCATAGCTTTGGGAGAGAGATACTAGTTGGTAGGCCTCTGTGTGGTCCTCTCCTCTCCTGGAACTGTTCAGGTTTGTTTCCTAGATGGGATCCGGAAGGGCATGAGGCTGGGGGAAGAGGCAGGTCCAAGGGAATGGCCCTCAGGCTCCTGAGACTTGTCCTGAGTCCTGGGCTGCAAAGGCCTGGCAGAGAAACCTTGCTGGAGGGCCTGAGAGTTGGGGTCTTAGTAAAGACTCCTCCTCAGCTTTCAAGCCAGCACTCTGGCATCAGGAGTGGTCCTGAGTGTGACCCACGACACGGCTGGGAGTGGTCAGAGTGCTGAATCACGGAGACTCTGGTCCCATAACAGCCCCCCTAACTCTCTGAGCCAGGGTCTGCTTTTTATTCCTCCCTTGGCTTACTGGCTGAGTTGTGCGTGTTTGTGTGTGTGTTGTGTATGAGTGTGTGTGTATATGTGTGTTGTGTATGAATGTGTATGTTGTGTATGAGCATGTATGTGTGTTTTGTGTATGAGTGAATGTGTGTGTGTGTGTGTGTATGTATGTGTTTCTGGACAAAGATGCTTCCTCTAGCTCCAGAGGAGAGGGTGACAATATTCCTCTTCTTGCCTGTCTCTTTCCCTGATAGGAGGGCCCTAATGTGCCTCCTCTAACCTTGGAACTGAGGTGAGCCCTGCTGGGCCCAGATCCAATCTCCAGTAAGGCAAGGGCAGGCCATAGCCTTTGAGACCAGGGTGCGCAGGAGATGTGTGGTTTGAATAGGGCCAGAGACCAGCAGGTTCAGATCCCATAGAACTTAAGCCTAAGTAGAAGCTGCCCAGGGAAAGGGTGTGGAGCAAGGAAGACCCTGGAGAGGCTGTGGGGCCAGCCAGAGGAAAGGAGGCAGAGCTCAGTCCTCCCTGTGACCAAGGATGCTGGATCGTTGGAACTGCATGCAAGAGGCAAATGAGAGAGAGGGGCGATCACCTTCCTGTCCAGTACATTTTACCTTTTGTCTTGACTAAGCTGGTTCTTCAGAGAGAGACAATTTTCTACCCTTAGTCTTTGGATTAGTCTGAAGGTCTCTGTGTGTGTGTGTGTGTGTGTGTGTGTGAGAGAGAGAGAGAGAGAGAGAGAGAGAGAGAATATGATATTACTAAGAAAAGAGACAAAACCCAAGAAATTGTATATGCCTTTGTAAAATCGGGGCTGGCTTCCCAATCCCCTGTCTCAAAGACTTCTCTAAAACCCTAGGCTTTAGAGGAGGTAAGATACACACTGTAGTCTGGCCCGGCTGTTTCCCCAGAGGCTCTGGCTTTGGAATACTGAGGGGCTGAACACAGCTGACTGAAACGTGGGCTGTGATAATTCCGTACGGCCTTCAGACTGTGTCTGTCCAGGGGACATGGTGTTGGGAGACTGGCTACATCGGCTTTGGCTTTGTCACCCTTCTTGGTCCCCCTCCCCGTTGTCTGTGGGGGGCAGGGCGGGAAGCTTCTCCTGGCGTCTGGGGCCTCCGATCTGCCAGCTTTTCCTGGTATCAGAGAAGCATCACCTGCAGCTGTTGTCGGGAGCTGATTGGATCAAGGCTCTGACGTTTAAGTGCTTGATTGGGGCTCAGGTTAAATGGGGCTTCTGATAACAGCCTACATATTTCCCAGCTTTGTGCAACGAATCTCAGCCCTTGCCCCCTTGTTTGGCATCACAAAAGCGACAGAGAGTGAAATCCAGGCGCGCCAACAGCAGAGCCAGCTCCCCAGGGAGCAGGGGCAGGACCTGCCAATCGGGCTTTACTAGCTGGCTCAGGTGGAAGTGCATGCAGGAGTGGTTCCCTGTGGACACAAGCAGGCTCTGCTTACAGCGGCTGGTCCTTTCATCGTCACACACGGAGGGGTGGCTCAGATCTGAGTTTGGGGTTTGAGGTGGGGCATATCTCAGGAGGGTCCTGGTTTTGCAGTGACTCTGGGACAGGATTTCTCTGATCATCTGTCACAACTTATTCCTCACTTCCGGCGTCACCATTCTCTCCCAGGCTGGTCTGGATGCCAGAGGTATGGCGATATCTGAAGCCATCCTTGTGGGGTGTGAGCATCTTCCTCTATCTTTAGAAACAGAAATCCTTAGGGAGTCAGGAAGGAAGGGGGCAGAATGGCCCTGGTCCTACTGTGTTTGATTGGACGGAGGCCGTAGAGGGTGAAGGAGAGGAACTTGAGTAAGACCAGGGTTCATGTTTATTCCTGCCTCAGATGCTCATTGAGCCTTGCAATATTGCTTGCCACTGAGATCAGAGAGGGAAAGCAAGGACAGAGCCAGGTCTTCTCAGAGCTCTGGTGTCATGGAAGAGGGAGACAGGGCATCAGACAAATCATACAGAGAAGCCTGAGTGAAGTTGGGCAGACAAAGTTGCTGAACTAACTACAGGATCCCGAAGCCCACTGGTACCAGTCCCTCTTGGTCCACAGCCATCTGGAATGGTAGCTCAGAGCTGATCTTGATGCTGACTGCCTGGGAAAGGCTGGGTGGGGGTGGAGGTGAGATTCAAGGTGCTATTGGATCCCCAGCTTACTCAGGCACAGCTTGGTTGTCCTGTGTGCAGCTGAACCCTGGAGTTTGATGGAGAAGCATCCACAGGGAACTCTGGGAAAAGGTGGAGGCTACTTAGCTTTGAATATGTAGTCTAGGGACAAAGTATGGTCTAGTAAGGGCTTGGAATGTCAGAGCCACTCAGAGGAGAGGACTGTGTGTCCGCAGGGAGTTCCCATTCTGTTGGAGGAACAGTGAGTATGGGACACAGTCATGTTCAGAAGTAAGGCAAGGGAACACAGTAAGCTCTGATACATGGGGAGGGTCTTATGGGTATAAGGAGGCTCAGGCAGGAGCCGTCATATACGTCCATATGAGAGGAGAGGTTGAAGACTGAACAGGAGAGATCCTTAAAAGTTATGCAGTTGATCAGGTTATCTCCAGCCTCCATAGCTGTGCTAGTAAAAGAGTCAGAGCAGAGACATACTTTCATCTGTGTGGGTAGCCTCTCCTGTTCCCACACATCCAGTGTCCTGAGCTTTGAGCTGTGTCAGGACCTGTGCAAGATAAGTGTGTGATGCATTGGAAGTAAGTGAAATTATCCCCAAAGCATCACCTAAGAAACGCTGTAACAAAGGTCGAAGCGTGCTTGCTCTTCTAGGCGCATGCCTGAGGGGTGACAGTAGACAGAGAACCTACAGTGATAGCAAATCTCTCTGGCTAGACACTGCCTGCTTTGCCTGGTAGAGTTTGATGGCAAACCTTTGAGCAGTCACCAGAGAACTCACTGACTCACCGGCCAGAGAAGGATCAGGCCTTGCCACGGGGCACAGGCTTGGTTTCTGGGACATCAGGAGAGCCTGGAAGCCAATGGCTGCCCTAAGAGCTTAAGTAGACACTTTTGCAGTGTTGCTGATCCAGGACATCTGTCAGATCGCCCAGCCAGTTTGTGAACTCTGGAGCCACTCTCCCGAGGCCAGCCAAGACGCAGAAGCAGCAGAGTGGAGGAGTCTTCGTTGTTGAATGCTTACTATGTATTAGGTGCCCTACTGTGTGCTTTATCTGTACCCTCTCACTTGATCCTCATAAAAATGTGCAAAACCAGGTAGGTATGTTCAGGATTCAATTTTACAGATAACCACAGACTCCCCAGAGGTGGTTGCTGGTTGAAGATCATAGAATAGGTGATTTTGCAGAGCTAGGATTTAGATCTATGCGCGTTTGACACTAAAGCCTATGCCTCTCTTTTACATATGAAAATGAGTTTCCAAGCTCTGGTAGAACATTCAAGAAATGGGAGAGACACCAGAGTGGCTCAGAGAGCACGTTGGGTACCTCCTGTTTCCTGAGAGACATAGAATGGGAGGCACAGAAAACACCTCGTGAGCATCACTGTGCACAGAACCCCGAGCTGTGCTCAGAGGTTAGACTGTCATGTTTCTCAGGGAGATGGGATCTGTCACTCAGCTCAGGCTGAAGGGGCATCAGGGGCTTTAGGGAAGGTGACATGGTCCAAGAGAAACTGCTCCTCTGCCTTTGAGGTCACACAGGAGACCCACCAGAGGGAGAAACAAATACTTGGCGGCTTCAGGTTCTCTGCCTCACCTTGCTGGCTCTCACTCCGCCCCATCCCACCCCCCAAGGCTTCCTGATACATACAGACTGGCAGGGAGGGGACATATTTGGGCCTCTGGTCCCATTACTGACAGAACATAGCGGTGTTTCTTTCTCTGTCAAATTGGAAGGTTTCTGTGAATCCTCGTCTCTGGGATTTATGTCATTGATTAATTTCTTGCTGTCTTGATTCTCTCAAAAGAAAAGAACTGGAGTGCTCAGGGCATTGCGGGGTCATTCCCCCCTACTCCTGCAGCTCCCTCCTCTGAGAAGCAGCTGCCTCATCGGCTGTCTCTCTTCCTTCACCTGCTCCTGTCCTCCCCCCCTTCCCCCAACCCCACCCCCTCCCTGGCAGCCCCTCTCACTCATCATTATAATGCTAATTGTGTTGTTAATTTTTTCTGAGATCCAGAAAGAAAGCCCCAATCTGTTGTAATGAATTTAATTAGAGAGGGGCTTGGAGGACTTCAGAACCTCTTACAGGATCACCATAAACAAAGTTAACGAGATAAAAGGCCCAGATTAGCTCTGGGGTTGGAAGGGAGGATTTCTCTGTTGGTCTTAGGGTAAGTCCTGGGCACTGGAGTTGGAGGAAGGCTGCATGGGGCTACTGCTACTGTCTTACCACCTACCCCACCCAGTGCCCGCATCATAGTTCTGCCCTTCAGTGAGAGTGTGACCATTCTCAGCAGCAGTACCTGCCTTTTCTGGGACACTTGCTGTTTTGGTCAGGGATATGCCATCTTCCTCCAGCAACACTGAGGCTTTTAAGACCCTGTCTGTGTCCCATGGGCTCAGATGTAAAGGACATTTGCTAATTTCGGACAGTGTGTACTATACCATTTATGGACTGTGACTCTGGTCTTCATCATCTGAGAGGAAGTCCCTGCTATGGTTCTCAGGATAAGAACCTGAAAATTCACTGACCAGAGCTGTTGGGAGAAAAGCAAGTACCCCCAGTACAGGGATCTTACTTCCTCTTCCCTGGTCACAGTGCCATGCTTCTCTGAGCACTTAGCACGTTATCTTGGGGGCAAGCCTCCGGGAATGACAAAGTTCTGGCTTTGTGTGCTGAACAAGCTTTGCTGGATGCAGATCAGGCCGACTGGGATGGTCCTCAGATCTTATGGTTTTCTAGGATGAGAGTGAATGGCTGGCAGACCAATTTTGCGGACTTTCCCCAATCAGGAGATTTCCCCATCTTATACTGATGCCTGCCAGTTGACTCCAGCAACAATTAAAAAAAAAAGAAAATTTAATGGAAATTTCCAGTTCTGAGTTCAGTGGATTTTAAACTCATCTCATTTTTGTTACTTGAGTTCTAGAAGGTTGTGAACATGTTTGTGTGTGCACATGTGCGCATGTACTGCTTACATTGATGGAATTATTCCAGCTGGATTCCGCTTCTAGTTTAATCTTCATTTGCAGTGGAAATCCCATTAAAAATTCCTGGTAGCTTCTCTTTGTGCAAGTGGAAAAACAATCACCCTGTATCTCACTGTGTGTAGATAGAAAGGGTGGATACTTTGAGACTAGGCTGTAAATAGGAAAAGGTAGTAGAACTCTCATTTTGACAGGGACTAGACCATTGAGCCGAAGTCTGAAGCTAGCTTCCCCTTCATTCTTGCAATGCCTTGGCTTATGAAACCAATCAGCTTTATAGGGGCATCACCAAAATTTAGGCTTTGGGTTATTATCCACAGTCTGTCTGGCTTCTGCACAGTCAGCAGTAAAGCCAGTACTGCATTTCAGGCTGCCCGTTCACTTGGCTGAGGGAAGTCTGTGTTCCAGACATTGATTCCAGGCCATTGTTGAAGAACCCACTGTGTGAGGGTATCTTTCCATGGTGACATGTTCTTTAGAAAAATGCCTCTGAGGGTATAAACAGTTTTCCTGCACTGGAATAAGAAAGGACAGAAACCAGATCTCTCCAGATCTCTTTCCAATTGTCATCACAGACTGAGTGGAACTGAAGCCTTGGAAACCTGAGTTGGGGATTTACTCAGGATTCTCTGGGTCATCCAGCCCTGGCCTCTGCCTCGCTTTTACTGCTCATGGCTTCTGACGTCTTCTTTGCAGCCACTATTTTGTGCATGGCGATTTCAGGGACAGCTCGTTTTGAGAGCATGCTAGGTTCATGAGTGTTAGAAATGCCTTAGACCAAGATCATTATTCTGTTGGTCAAGCAACGGAGACTTAGAACTGTAGTGTGACTTCTGTGTGGCTGTGCAGCTAGCTGCTGGCAAAGATAGTTCTTCTGCATATGGGCTCACCTGGAACCTTAAAAGCTAGTACATACTTCACCATGTAAACTAGGTATGCTTTGGGATGTCAGAGAAAGGAGGAGGTTTTGAAGAGTGGTGTGGCCGGCTTGGGTCTCTCGAGAGGCAGAGGTCAGGCAGTAGCTCTTCTAGGGAAAGAAGGAAGCGTCTTAGTCCTGGGTGGGAGGAAGCATTTCTGTGGCTGTCATGATGAACTGGACCCCCGGGGACAGTGAAATGTACAGCTAGGGCTACGTGGATATGAATCTTCCCTTTTAGCTTGAGACCTTGTGGGGAACAGCTTTTGAAGCTTAACTGAACTGACTTGCTTTCAAGACAGCAAGGCTGTGGTGTGAAGACTGAGCAGGAAACACACACACACACACACACACACACACACACACACACACACACACACACACACACACCTAGTGGTTTCGGGGCGGTGGTGGGAGGTAGGAGGTGGGGGAGAGGGCCTTCCCCCTGCAAAGCTGGTGAGAGCAGTGCTGAAACTTTCTGGGCCGCCTGGAGCGGCTTGTCGCTGTCCGCAGTGCTGACGTGAGGTTCGTATTTTCTTCTCCTGTGTGAGGCCAGGTGAAAGTAAAGTGAGAGTCTCCTAAAGCATCCAGAAAGTGAGATTAACTAGAACAAGGCAGGGGGTGAGCCTTTTTGGCTGTTAGCTGGTCACGGCATCTAACTCAACAACTCTTGTGAGGAAGGCAAAAGGATGGGTCCATTGAAGGACATGCCTCATGTGTGTGCAGGTGTGTGTGTGTGTGTGTGTGTGTGTGTGTGTGTGTGTGCACGTGTGCTAAGTTCATCCAAATGGAAGCCTGCAAGGTTCACTTCAAAGTCTCTGTGGGAGAGACCTTTGGGAAAACGTACCGCCTTGCCTCAGTTTCCACCAGAGCATCTGACATCCCTCCTGCAGATCTGGAGAAAACAGGAGTTTCCTAGGACCATGTGCACATGCTTGCTATAAGCAGAACTTCCTATTCCCACGTCTGCTAGATGTACCCTGTATCTGTACCACACAAATAGTGGCTGTTGGTTCTAAGTAGCTGCTAAGTGCTTGAAAATGGCTCATGCGAATAAAAAAAAAATCTTTTTCTTTCAAGACAGGGTCTCATGCAGCCCAGTCAGCTTTGAACTTACAATTCTTCTCCTTATGTCTCTTAAATTCTGGGGTTACAGGTGTGCTCAAGGTTTACATTTTGGAGGTGGGTGAACTGGTTAAAGGTGCTTACCTTCAAGTCTGATGACCTGAGTTCAATCCCTGGGATCCACACATCCTCTGAGTGCTACACAGGTGCTATGGGCGTGCATTTCCCCCAAAGTGTGTAATTTTTTTTTTTTTTCGAGACAGGGTTTCTTTGTATAGCCCTGGCAGTCCTGGAACTCACTTTGTAGACCAGGCTGGCCTCGAACTTAGAAATCCGCCTGCCTCTGCCTCCCGAGTGCTGGGATTAAAGGTGTGTGCCACCAAGCCCGGCTTAATTTAAAAATTTTTAAAGTTGACTTGAATTTTGAATCAGGTCAAATTTAAGCAACCACATGTAGGTAGCAGCCACTGTTCTAGACTTTACAGCTTTGTGTATAGTTAGAATCCTTGGTCAAGGCCACCTATCCATGCTTTTTGGTCCCGTGTATACACAGGACAAAGCAAAGCCGACATTTGGATGAAGCTAAGTTTGGTGATGCTGGAGAGAGCTTCGTACCGAAGCCAACAGAAGTTTGTGGCTGCTTTGTCTTCCTGTCCCAACATGTTCTGTTGTACAGTGGGAGCAGGCTTACCCCTTGCTGGCTTCTCCTCTTCCTGTCCCCACCATGTTCTGTTGTACAGTGGGAGCAGGCTTACCCCTTGCTGGCTTCTCCTCTTCCTGTCCCCACCATGTTCTGTTGTACAGTGGGAGCAGGCTTACCCCTTGCTGGGTTCTCCTCTGCTCAGAGGAGGAATGCCTTAATTCCGACTAGATGTCCAAGGCCCGGTTCAAGAGTTTTCTGGAGCTTTGAGTGGGGCAAGTACAGCCGTGTGTTTGGCCCTGGACGTCTGGCCCCAGGGGACGAGAGCACAGATGAGGTGCTGGAACTGAGTAGGTAGGCAAGGTTCTGTCTAGACCAAACCCTGAGTGTAATTCTGGGAATCTTAATTCTCATCCTGTTCAGATGCTGCAGTAGGCTTGATTTCAGAAGTGGTGAGGGTGAACACGAGGGGCACATAAGTGGAGTGTTAACAAGTGCCAGGCGATAGGTAAGTCAAGGCATAAAGCAGAAACTGGCTTTGTGATGGCTCAGACTGCCTGTCTTCTCTGTGATAGGGTGTGCCTGACATCCTTGGGTCGCTGGTCTTAGGCTTGTCCTGTACTAATGATTTCTCAAACCCGAGTGCACATCTTTTCAAGAGATACCTTAGTGTTGTATATCTCTCCTACAGAACCCCAGTGTGCTCTGAGCCATCCTTAATCAATGCTTGTGAGTAGCTCTGTGTTAGCCTGGAGTGAGGGCTTCGACCCCTCAAAAGCACGTGCACGTGAATACAAACGGTATTTATTGAGCCTCTGCCGGGTGTAAGTCTCCATGCTTGGTACTGTGGGCCATGATGAAAGAGGAGAGGAGCCTGGTTGCTCCCAGTCTCATGGGAATGCAAAGGCAAGCACGTGTGAGAAATGACACACACACACACACACACACACTCAGAAAGATAGAAACAAAGACAGAAGTGCTGGCCTAGAGATGGTGGGGGCTGGAGTGTAGGATGCTGGAGGGTGGATGATGTATGTGTCTCTGTCTGGTCATCTCAGAGGATTCCCTCCTTCACAAGCTTAGCTGGTACCAGCCAGCTCCAGGCCTGAATCCACAGTGCTGTCTTTATGGGTGATCAGGCAGTTTGGTCTCTCTTACTGGGGCAAAGCAAGGCAGTGCTATCCCGAGCTCCCCTCTTCCATGCAGAGAGCTTTTGAGGGAGCTTATGAGGGGACAGTAGAAGGAGGAGTGGACAGTAGAAGGACTGTGTGGAAGGGGAAGCTCCTTTGCTTCTCACTGCTAACATGGTGACAGGATGGTAGGTCCCTCTTAGCCACAGAGGGTTGTGTTGGGGTTCTCACAGTTCTAGTACATGGAGTTCCCAGATGCAGGTCCAGGTGCATCGCTGGAGGAGACAGGAGATATAGTCCCTAAAGGTCACCCGAGGTCCCTTCTCTAGTTAGTAAGGGGTGGACTGCCTGGCAGGAGAAGGTGGTCTTCATATCACAGCTGCAACTGGGGAGGGGTTCTCTGTTGGCTGCTGGAGAGGGGTCTTCTTCTCATTGCCCCCCGCCCCAGTGCTCCTCTGACCTCCTCATATGCATACCTGGTGTCCTATTAGAATACAAACTCAGACGAAGCAAATCTGAACTGGGCCTGAGGGTCTGTATGCCAATCAGAATCCTGCCAAGATGGAAGAACACATCTTCTGGGGTGGGTGTGCACTTACAAAGCATTGACTCTGAGACCCACCCCACCTAATCACTCCAGGCTCTGCAGGCTGGGCCAGCCATTCTCCGGCGTGGATGCAGGCCCTCCAGCATAGGGAAATATACAACTTACTTTGCTGGTTGGTTTTCTTCTTCCTTTTGCATCTGCCTCTCTCTTCCTTAGCCCAGGGCACTGTATCCTGCAGTGTGTTGCTAGTGCTTGGGCCACAGGAGTTCACAGTCAGCAGGAGAGCCTGGCTCAGCTGGTTACATGATACTTAAGCTCTCTCACTTAGTGCCACGGCCCACGTGGACTGGTGGCTCTGGTGTTGGCTGCTGTGGCTGTACTGTCAGCCATGTGGGATCACAGAGCATGGTTGCTTAGAGCAGGTTAATCCAGCTCTTTGAAGCAGCAACTCACAGTGGTGTTATGATTCCCGTGTAGAATGGCAGGAAAGCTGCTGACTAGGACCTGACAGTCCAGGCTAACGTGTAGGACAAGCTTTAATTCTTTCAGGTTAAGAATGGAGCTACCAGTGTTCACTTCAGAGACCCATTTAAATGAGTGTGTCATTTTACTGAGCGACAACCCTTGAATTAGACAGTGTATCCTCATTAGAAGGAGGCATTGCACACCTGTGCCAGAGTTGGCATGGATCTGGGGCTTTCCTATTTGAACATCCCGTAATCGTAGCTCATCTCATGGGCCTCCACCATTGTAGCCCCCTCGACACATTATATTTCATAAGAGTTGTCGGCTCTGGCCTTCCTAATGGTTCCTTCCTTGTCCAAGTGATGAAGTCTGGGGACCTCAGGACGTCCAGCCTTCTCTTGAGAGTGTGAGGGTCTGTCTGCGCGTGGGCATTGTCCAAGGCTGGTGGCAATACTATGAAGCCAGTGCTCAGTCCTCAGCCCTTCTTAGTATCTGAGACTGAGGCCGTGGTACCTTCTCAAAAGGTCACCAGCTGCCCCCTGGACCCATCTCTGCTTGACAGAACCACCGAACCTGTCTGATGTGTTTTGTCTGCCTAGATTCACTTTTGTATTCTGGTAGGAAAAGAGAATGGGAGAGGCAAGAAGGAGAGGCAGTCTCCTGGGCCTCCCTTCCACGTGTGATGCCAGTGCCTCACCCTGGGTAGGAGCCAGCAGGTTGCCTGTCTCTAGTTTTAAGAGGAGGCCATGATGTCTGTTCTCCTGTTGCCCACCTCCTCACTTCGGCTGCCACGCCGATGCCCAAGTCACAGAACACATCCTAGCAGAAGTTACCTTGGCTAAGCTGAACAGCACAAGGGCAGGAGGACCAGTTTGCATGGTCTGGTAGAGGGAGGCACCAGCTAGTCCAGGTGCTGGTTCATTTATACCTTTATGCCCGGGACAGTTATCTAACGTGAGACCTTATCAGGTTAAGTGCCACATTCAGGCTAATTTAATCGCTCTGACGTTCCTCACTGACGGGCAATGAGCTGTATTTGTTCTCTGGCTATCTTCTAATTTGGCTGGCTTTTCTCTTGGGTATTCTGTGGCAATCTGTGCTGAGATATTGGTCCCTGTATCAGGATCTGTAGGACGACATCTGGGACTTGCGGAAGTTTTGGTTGTGCGTTGTTTTGTGTGGTTTTTCAGCACAGAGGGTTACGCGGTTCTGCTTCCGTAGCTTTTTGGCTAAAGCTCCATTCTGTGATGTCCCCAGAGTCTTGTGTTTCTTAGAACGTTCTCTTTCTGTCTCTGATTATATGTGGCCAGTTTTCCATAGCAGAAGTAGACTTCCCAGGAAGCCCTGGGGTACAAATGGGTATCCTGTTACCCGTAGCCTGGTCACCCATGATTCATTCCATGTAAGACCATGAAGGCCAATTTGATGGTGGAGGTCAGGTTTAGGTGCTGACTTTTTTGGCTACCAGTTTCCTGCGTGGCTCCTGTACCACCTACTCCGAGGATTGTGGGACACAGCATTGAACCTACTGTATCCAGGGATGGGGATGACTTTGGCTAGTGACATCATCTGTGTCATCTTCCACCTGGTTGCCCTCAAGCCTTAATTAAGGCCATTGGTGTGTTGTGGTGCTGCCCTGACATTTAGGGGTGCACACATGTGCGTGCTGGAAGTGCCTACCATTGGTCCGGAGGAACTGGGGCTTACAGGAGATATATCACACAGCTCTGAGTGCTGTGTGGCTGGGTCCTCCAGGAAAGGTTTGGAAGGCGGCTATGGGACTGTCAGGGTTGGGGCCAGGGCTGTCCTCATTCTGAATCCTGACTGGGACAATCATCTCTGAACACATCCCAGGGTTCTTTTGTATTCCTGAAACCTTGGAATGTAAAGAGAAAGCTTTTAGATGACGCTAGGAAAAGCTGGAGCTGGGACTTCTAAGTCCTAGAACATTCTGCTCAATTGTTTTGCATTGCCTGGGCTCTCCAGATGTTGGCATTTGGGGACAGACCAGAAGGTCAGTGACCCCCTCAGAGATGAGAAGACACTTTGCTTGCTGGGACAGTGACTCTTTTATTATTGGTTTTATTATTGAAAATGTTACTTAGATAATGAATCCCCACGCACTTGTAGAAAATGAGAGTGTGAGATGAATACTTTCTCGGTTCCCAGTGTTCTCTTCTTGCAAACCCAAGCCTGGTGAACACTCTCAGCCAGGGTGTGGACACCGGCACTGTCTCCCACATGCTGACTTGCCCACACTCCTAACGCCCTTTCTCTGTGCATTTCTCAGCCTGACATGGCTCTCTCCCCGAGGTTTCTATGCTTCTCCGAGTTTGTTTTTTCAGTCTCACAGGAGGAAAAGCTTGAGTGTCTGCAGTGTGGGAGCAGAGGCTTCGGAGTCAGACTGCCTGGTCCCCACCCAGGGCTCTAGTCATTAGCTGTGTGACCTTTGGCAAATGACTTCCATCTTCTCTGCTTTCATCAGTAAGCCTGGAAGTCCAATGCTGCTTACCCTGTGTGGAGTTGTTAGGATAAAAGTGCCTAAGGGCCACGAACCCTCTTACACAGTGAAAGTTAGGTTTCCCCACACTACTTCCTGTCAGTATCTTCAGGCCCCACCTTATAGGAGCACTGGGGTGGCTTTGACCGGCAATCAAAACTTCCTTGAGCTTGAGATAGGTGTTCAGTATATGCCAGGCACCATGAGAATTACAGGGGGTACAAAGAGGGAGTTCTCACTTTAAAAACTTTGTACCCTCATTGAGGAAGCGTTCCCGGCTTTTGCTTACGGTACAGATGGCTCCCTAGGCAAGATAATGAAATATAAATGCAAATGAGTGGTTCCCACCCAAGAACTCCCGCAGCTTAGCAGACACTGAGAACATTTTGATAGGTGGTGGCATCTGGAAAAGACTCCGAGGGGCGTTTGGAGTGGAACCTTAAAGGTGGGACTCGGACTCCGCTCCCAGCGAGGTCACAAAAGTCAAGTCTTAATTTTCTTCATGCTGGCCATGCTCACAGGATCAAAGGATGGAGATGAAGACGGGACGGCTCTTTTGATTTTAAAGAGAGGTCAAGGATGGGTGAGAAATAGAAATAGAAGTGAGGTGTGTTTCAGGACATGGGTTTGGAGTCTACTTCCCATAGTAAGCCATTTCCTGTGATCTAAAGCTATCTTATTCCTAGGCCATGCCAACTTGGTACACTAAGCCATGGTGTAATTGCTACTGAAACACAGCCCACCCAGAGCGTTGGTCATCTGTAGAGCATCTGGCATGCGAGGCAAGGTGAGGCAAGCCCAGATCTTGCCTATGTCTGTCTGTCTGTCTGTCTGTCTGTCTGTCTGTCTGTCGAGTGTGAAGCAGGACCTGTGTTTCTAAATGGGGGGGTGGAGAACAATCACCCAATGACAGACTTCTTCCAGTGACTAAGTCTCAGAACACCATGTGACCAGCACTGTACTCTCCCAGTGCTGGCAGGGTCCCAGGGCCTGGTCTCAGCAGCCACGGGACTTGGTAGCCAAGCCTAGGAAGAGCCCATTGTTTTCTTTCCTCGCTACTGGCTAGCTGGCTTGTTCATTGTTGCCTTTATGGAAGCTGCTGGGAGCCATACACTCAGCCACAGCTGGGCAGTTGGCACTAGCTCAACTTTAGCTATAGAATTTTCAGTGCTATTTGTAAAAAGACCTCTCTCTCTCTCTCTCTCTCTCTCTCTCTCTCTCTCTGTGTGTGTGTGTGTGTGTGTGTGTGTGTGTGTGTGTGTGTGTGTGTGTAGAAGAGAGAGAGAAAAGCAGGCATTAAGTCTCCTAAAAAGATAAGAGTAGTCTCCTGTAGCGTGAGTTCTAGATTGAGAGAACTCAGTATAAACTGACCATGATTACTTGGTCTGGCCACCAGGATTGGGGACAGGGGTATGCCGAGGCCAGGCCCTTTACCTCACCATTCCTGCATTTTGTCAAAGCAGCAGCAGCGGCACTAGCAATGGTGAGACTTGAGAATGTCAGCTACAGACACTCAGAGCTGTCTCCTGTGCTAGGCAGCGTGCTCTGTATGTGCTGAAGGTATGTGCCGTCTCAATCCCAGTCCACCTTTGCTATACAGTCAGCAGCCCTGCTTGAGTGGCACATCACGTAACTGAAGTGTGGGGTCCTGAGTGGCTTTTCTCAAGTGTCACTCAGCTGGGAGACGGCAACAGGGGCTTGAGTTAAGATCTTCTCAATCAGAATGATTACAGAATTTAGGCCCCTGAGAAGAACCTTCCCAACTAAGGGGTTTACCCTACATTTGTTTCTTCCTGCTGAATCTCAACAGAAGGAAGACCAGCCTCGCTGGAGGCTTGGGGACACTTTGGGATCAAGTCCCTCATTTTGCCGGGGGCGGGGTGGGAGTGAGCACAAGGAAGGGACTTGATGATACTGAGCAAAGCCAGGAGCAGCCCCAGCCTGCTTGGCTTACACACCAGTGTTCTTAGCCATGTGTTGCTTTGCTCTGTTTTACAATTCTGGAACCCAGAGTCTGAGCATGCTCAGCCCATCCTCTCCAGCCCTCAAATGCACTTGACTCCTCCATGGCCTCCATCTCCTGGCTTCTAGCTGCACTGCAGAAGCAGTATGCACTGTCACTAACTGTTCCAGTGTGTCACAGCAGCAGTAAACGGCACAGAGCAGTAGTGTTCAAAATATAAGAGTTAGGTATGACATGTGGAGAATAGAGTGCGGGCTGACGGCAGGGATATCGCTGGCCCTGGCAAATGAGAGCTTACCTATGTCTGTATTGATGTCATGCCTGTAGCTTGTTTGGGGGGCGGGGCTGCTTTTGGATCAAAGCTTACATCCTAAGTTCAGTGACACAGCCCACTCTCTGGTTGTTTCTGATGCTGATAATGGCTTCCTCAGGACAATTCCATTCTTTTATACTATGTGCTAACATGATTGCTCAGCACCTGGGAGAACTGATGTGTCTTGTCACTGCTGACACCATTCATTGTCCAGGACATCTCCCTCTCACTGCTCCAGACACTGTCAAAACTGTGCAAGAGATGCCTCAGCAGGCTGGGCTATGTATGGTCCACGGCTTTAGCTTGCATCCAGGTCACCTGTGGGGCTTGTTGGAGCACACATATGCCCACTTCAATCTCTAAGGGTTGGAGCCCAGCACGAGACTGCATTCAGGTAATGGTCCCAGGTGACACCAACTCTGCATGTCTAGAGTTAGGACCAAGCTCAGGTCCCCTGACTCCCAGCTCTGCCCCTGTGATGCACTGGTCCTCTGCTACCGGAAATGCCAGCAGCTGAAGGTGCGGACCTCCTTCCCTGAAACTGAAACTGTCTCAACTTGGGGATGTGGACAAGAACAGTCAAGGCAAGATTCTGGGGCTGAGAGCCAGATCCTGCCTCTGATGAAGTCTTTCCTGAGACTCGTTCACACGTTCATTTATTTATCCAGGAAACCTTTACCAAGGGCTTTCTGTGGGAAAAGAGGTGTTCCTGCCCCAATGGCGCCTAGGCAGACAGGCAGTTCACTTTTCCTACCTGACTTGGTGACATGGCCTCACTGTCCTCTGCCCCCATGGGGGAATGGGGCCATTCTTACCTTAAGGGACATCTTGAGAAGAGAGAGCTCAGAGCCAGAAGACTGTTCTTAACTCCTGAGCCATCTCTTTCCTTGTTCACCTGAGGAGACTCTGCATGCAGGGCATAAGGGGTGTGCAGAGCGGTTCCTGGCATGTCTATCCCTGGGAACATCTTACTTGCTGTGTGGAACTTCATAGAGTTAAGGGGGAACATGACACCAGACCTTTCACAAATGTGTTTGCACACGGTGGCTACCACTGTACTCATTTGACAGTAGTTATTACATCAGCATCAGGCTGTTTCCAGTACTTTAAAAGGTGACAGTTACATCCAAAGTGGACTTTCATCTCTTGGAAATAAATATCTTTATTAGAGATGTATATGTTTCAGAAACATGTCTGAAAACATTCACAGCTGCAAATATATGAGTTTTCAGATGTGAGTATGACAGAAACTTTAGATTATTTTTATCTATTAATATCTGATAAAACCATTAGAGTGTAGTTCAACTCCTGAGCCTGGTGTGATAAGACATCTAAAAAATTTTTTTTATTTTTAAATCTAGTTAACCTGTGACACATTAAACAGCACTTGCTTTTCCTAAATGGAAGAAAAGTTGAAATTTGCTTTTATAGGTATAATGATTATTAATAAATATGTTAAAATAATACTTCATAAAAATAAGAAACCAAACTGATCTTAAACAACAAATTTTAAATATAAAATAATCAAAGTTAACCACATATTTACATTTTTAAATTTAGGAATGGCACATTAAGCTTGTAATGCCAGCTCTTGGGAAGGTGAAGCAGGAGGATTGTAAGCTTACGATGAGCCTGGGCTACCCAGTGAGACCTTGTCTGGCCTGGGTTACATAGTGAGATACTGTCTCAAAAACAAACAGGGCTGGCAAGATGGCTCCGTGGTTAGGAGTGATTGCTGCTCAGTCACAAAGATGGGTTTGAGTCTTAGTACCCATGCAGAGACTCACAAATGCTTGTGACTCTAGCACCGAAGGACCTTCTCTGGCCTCCATGGGTACATACACACATGTACACAAACATATACAGAGATGCATGCACATACTCAAATAAAATAAGTATTTAACAGACAAACCCCAAACAGATACACAGTTTCCAGGGCGACTCAAAGATGTAAAGGTGGGAGACATCAGAGAGAAGTCTCTGGACCCTCCTGGCTCTAAGGTCCTGAGGGCACTGGAAACCCTGGGGGTATAATGGTTTGGCCAGGGACAGGGACAGGGATACACTGTCAGCCCTGAACTGTTGTTGGGAAAGAGACTGGACATGCTTTTTGGGAACTCATTTCTCAGAGAGCAACTTTCCCTCTGGGCTAGCAGAGAACTTTCTAACTACTAGAACATTGGCTGGTTTGAGCTGAGGGAGCATTGGAGAACTTGAGATCTGATAGTGCTGACCCCAGACAGAAGGTGGAGAGAGCTGAAGTGGCCACTTCTCCATCTTGGGCATGCTGAACCTGGGGCCGTCGGCTTTGACCCTGGGATGAGGCTGATCTGTTGGCTCCAATGTTGGAGCAGCCCAAATCTCAGACCCAAGTGTAGCCCTCTCCCCCCTTGAAGCTCAAATTTCTTTAGTAAAATTTAGTCCTTAGATAGGTGGATGTGGGGCCTGGTCTTGGATCTCCCAGGAGTACTAGTGTGGTGCCCTGTGGCTCTTGACACAGTCCTGGATGTGCCTCATTGAAATGATCTGGCGTGGAGGTACCAGCGAGCGTGAGGTCAGCCAACTGAGAGTGAGTTACAGGATAACTGGGGCTACACTGCGCCTGTCTCAATCAAAAACAAAATGACAAACTGACAACAAGCAAGTTTTAGGTACTTTTGGGGTGGCAGCAGAGACCTCTAGTCTGACGGTCTGGTCTGAGAAGTCCCCATGACTTGGTTTCAGGGCACACCTGGGTCTCCGCTAGCCCCAGTGTCTTCATCTCTGCCATAAGTCCAGTCCCTGTGTGGCTTCCTAGCAGCCTGCCTTGATCTTTTTCATGGCCGCAGTAACAGATGGGCAGCAGACTCCCGGAAGCCCACCCCAGATAATCTCTAGCTCACATTCAGTTCAGGAACAAATGACTTGGTACAATTTTTAAAATGTACCTAGATTATCCTTCCTAATTTCTCTGCGGTTAAGACTGAAAACAAATGCTTTTATGTACTTGGGAATCCACTTGAAAGTGGCTGGCTTAGAATACGCTTAGGCTCTGAGGGAAGCCGGCCCAGGCCTGACATTTCCTGCAGATAATTGAGGATAGCTTTTAGTTTCCATAATCACGTTAGCTCGCACTTTTATATGTTAACCATCAATTTTGGCCATCTATTCCCCACCTGTACTCTTGGAGGGAGGGTGGGAGGGAGGGAGGAAGGATAGAGGGAGAGAGAGGCAGAGAGAGACAGAAACTGGGAAGGAGGAGAGACAGAGACAGGGAGGAGAGACAGAGAGACAGAGATAGGGAGGGAGGGAAGGAAAAGGGGAAGGAAGGAGTGGGAGAGGGACAGAGACAAAGGGACAGAGAGACAGGCAGTAGAGAGGGAGGGAGAGAGAGGGGGAGGGAGGGAAGGATGGAGGGAGGGAGAGGGGGAGGGAGGGAGAGAGGGAGGGAGGGAAGGAGAGAGAGAGAGAGAGATATCCCATTTAGGCTGTGTGACCTCCTAGTCCACAAGTCTACCACTTTCTCTGTTCCTCTATACCTAGACCTGTCTCAGGCTTCCTGAGTATTTTGGGGTGTCTTCACAAAGCAGTGGAAGCTCAAATTCTCTGGCCTTGAACAGGTTCATTGTGTTCTGATCCTGTCTGTGGGAGACCTTTGCTGTGTGTGTCCTGAGCTCAGCTGTTCACACGCTTCTTGCTATCATGTCAGGTTTGTGCCAGACTTTCCTATGTCGTGACAAGTTGAGAGAAGTCTCTGATAACCATGGCTTCCTCACTTGGGGAAGAGAGTCCCCATGGTGTGGGTGTGAATGAGTTTCTCTGCTGGGCCTCTCAGAATACTGCCTTTCTTTGGCTCCCACCCATTGGGCCAGTTTGGTATGGTAGTCTCCTGTGATATTCTCCTGCCTCTCTCTCTCCTAGCAAAGGATGGCCTGCCTGTTGGGAGGAGAGGAGAGAGGGACAGAGCCAGCTGGAGGGTTTCTACATGGCTTTTTTTCTTTTTCTGGGGAAATTCTCGGTGAGCTTTCTGACTTGTCTCACAAGCCTAGACTTGCCCACTAGCCCAATCAGGCTAACCTCAACCACCAGGCTAACCTCACCTACCAGCCTAACCTTTGCAGCTGCCATTTTGCTGTCCTCTCTCACCCAGCTTCCTGTTTGATCTTGAAGATTCAGCAGGAACAGAATTCCTGGACTAGCCTCTGCTCTTCTCTCTCTCTCTCTCTCTCTCTCTCTCTCTCTCTCTCTCTCTCACACACACACACACACACACACACACACACACACACAGAGACACGTCTCTTATTTGGCCTTGGGCTTATCGAAGGGCTGTATTATAAGCGGGGCTGCATGTAGGTTGCCTTGGCTACCTCTGTTTGTGCCACGTGGGCTTCTTCATTTTGGGCTGACATTTAACCCAGCCAAAACAGGGAAGGGGCCAGCTCAGCCCCTGGGAGCTTGGCCTGATAGAGCCCAGTTAGGCTATCTCCTGCAACCTCCTGACCCAGGAAATCCTCTAAGCTGTCCTAATTACCTGTGACTTCCCAGCAGATGCTGCAGCGAGGAGGGAGGGCACCCTTGCACACCCTGGATTAACCCTCTGGTTGCTGCATCCTTTCACTCCTGTCCTTGTAGACACAAACCTCTGTCCTTCTGAGCTGCCCAGCCCCTCCCCAGGCATACATCGCAAGACAGGCAGGCAGCTCATCTTAGCACCGGCCCACATGGACTGTTCAGCATCAGGAGATGAATCTTCAGCTAAGGTCCTTTCCCAACCCTGCTCAGGCAGGAGCTGTTCAGTCCCCTTGGGAAGTTCTCTGGGTTGCCAGGCAACTGATCTTCAGACCCACTACCTTCAAGGATGCTGAGATACTGAGGCTACCATGCAAGACACACTTATCAGTACATGGAGCATCAGCTAGTGTGTGCTTTTCCAATGTCATCTTATGTACTCTAGTACCTAACTGTGCCTAGTGTCCCTGCCTGGAGACCTTCATCTCAGCCTCATAACAGTACTGCTAGGTGCTTTGACTGAGGGCCCTTAACCAGGATTCCAGGACTCAGGCTCAGTCACCAAGTGAGGGATAAGAGGAAAATCCATCCACGCGACTCCACACGAATGCTCTTTTCAGTGCCCACGCCGCAGCGTGAGTACAGTTAAGTTCATCGGGTGGGCTTCATCTTTCAGAACGTTTTTTCTTTCTTTCTTTTTTTTTTTTTTGGTTTTTTGAGACAGTGTTTTTCTGTAGCCCTGGCTGTCCTGGAACTCACTTTGTAGACCAGGCTGGCCTCGAACTCAGAAATCCACCTGCCTCTGCCTCCCAAGTGCTGGGATTAAAGGCGTGCACCTCCACGCCCGGCCTTCAGAACGTTTTTTAACTGGGGAAGTCCAACCTGCCTCCCTGCCTATATGAGGAAGGGCAAGGATGTGTGCACAAAACCCCCTTGTTGCATAGGCAAAGACAGAGAGAGAATGGTCATGAGCTCCCTTTACACAGCACTTAACTTTAAAAGCCAATAGTTTGCCGAGAGGCTCAAAACTTAACAGTTTCAGCCATGCCTGGTGGCGCAGGCCTGTCATTGTCAGCTGCTGGGGAGGCCGAGGAGGAGCATCTGGAGTTCAAGACCTGAAGAGGGAGCATAAAGCTGAAGGCCAGTCTTGAGACCCTGTCTCAAAAAGAAAACCCTGTGGCTATAGTGCAGTGTTGGTTACGCGTGAGGCCCTCGGTTCGATTCTCAGTACACTCCTCAAAAAGAGCCGACAGATTTAAAGCGAACAATGAATCGACTTTGATTTGCTGTGCTGCCCAGCCTCATCCTGTTGAAGTTTGGTCTCATAATGTCTATTGTAATGCAGTGTGGCCCCCAAGACCTGAATCTGCACGTAGACCCAAGTGACCCTAACCCCAAGTAATTTCTGATGGGTGAATAAAGAGGCCAACAGCCAATGGCTGGGCAGAAGAGACATAGGTGGAGTTTAGGTTTTTCAGGCTTTGGAGTAGAGGGAAGAACCACAAGAAGAGGAGGGAGAAGCTGCCATAGGTTAGGTGAGCCATAAAAAAACCATGTCCCTGAGGGCTGGCCAATTGGAGTTAAGAACAACCCAGATAGGACATAGTAAGTAATGACTCAGGGTTATCCCGAGGAAAGTATATTCTAATAGCATAGAGGGTAGATCTCTGCCCAGCTCTTGTGCTGTTTAGGGCTTATTGTAAATCATGTCTTTTATCTGGGAACCGAATGGTCACAGGCGGGGTAGAAACTTCAGATTAGGATGGAAACTTTCTACAGCACCATCCCTTCCTAGTTTCAGACTTTGCCTCACTGCAGAGGGTATGTCCTATGCAATGAGCAACACATCCACTCCTGTCATCCTCAGTCCCTAGTGGCCATCTGAGTGCTTTCTCTGCGTGGATTTAACAGGGATGGATATTCCCACGAAAACAGAGCATGCAGCTAGCTCCCTGTGTCTGTTCGCTCAGCTTTCCCTAACACCCCGGAGGTTCGTGCACTCTGTACCCTCTGACGGCTGAGTTATTCTGTGTTGTATTTATAGTTTCTCTCTCCATTCACCGGCTGGTGGACCTTCAGCTGCATAAAGGATGCTGCTGAACAGGGGCACTGTGCTTGTGCGAGTAGTGCCTGGTCCTGGTTCTCAGGGGAGATTGTTGGGGGTAGAACTGAGGGCCCTGCAATCCTGTAGTCCACAGTGGCTGGGTTACTTTATAGCCACACTGACACTGTGTGGAATTCTGACTTGTCTGGTCTACCTGGCACATGCTTGTCTCTTGAGATAAGGTCCCTCCTCCATCTCTGCCCACTGGACAGTAGGCTCTCCACCTTCCTGAAAACAAACCTGATGCTGTTCCGTGCTTTTCCGTTCACTCTGCTCTGCCTTCAGCCTCCTGTCTTCTCAGGCTAGAGGGCGGAACCCCCAGAAACTGCATGGTTCGTGATGTAGGACAGGTACTAGCTCCTGTGCTGTCTGCCCCTGCCTACCTGCTGCCAGGGCTGTGGGCTGGGTTCAGGGCCGGTTGCCCTGCTTTTCCTGTAGCCTCTGTCTTGGAGCCCATGACAGGAACGCATGGCATCTTACTGTTCTCTGACCCCATGAGACTGTTTTCAGTCCTGCAAAGCTTCCAGATGGCTTTCAAGGGTTCCTAATTAGGGGAGCATACTGTTTTCTAGGGCTACCCAATACAAATGCCATAAACCAGGTGGCTTCGATGACAGACACTCATATCCTCCCATTTAAAGCTAAAGTATGAGATGGAGAAGTTCCCAGGGATGATATCCTCTCAGAGCTCTCCCTGTGGTTATAGGCAGCCACTTCCTCTGTGTCTTCACACCCCGATGTCTCATCAGGCTATTATTGGACTAGAGCCCACGATAGTAACTGCGTATTTCTCCGCTTGTCCTGGGTTAGCATTTCAACCGGAGTCTGAAGACAATATAATTCGTCCATAACAGGTGGCTGGAAGACCAAAGCTTCGTGATGACGAGGAACAGCCTGGGGAGTGTAGAGCAGACCCTGTGATTCTCTGGACTCCAGTTGGGTCTCAGAGTGACTCACTAAGGCACATTCAGAGCAAGTGGAGTGGAGGGAGAATAATGATGTCAGTGAAGAGGGCACCAGGGGCTTTGCAAAGAGGAGAGAACCACTATCCGGATCAATAATTTATTCCAGGGTACCAGGCAGGAAGGTGTTGCCATGGCAACAGGCCTGCCTGACTCTTACCTCTCTGAGCATACTCTCTTTACCCAGCTCCAGTCTCCCACTTTTCTCTCTCCTTCCTTGCTTTCTAGTTGACATTTTCCTTCCCCCCCCCCCCCACTTTTCTTCTGTGTCTTCAGAGACTTCTTGTGAAGTAGAGACTGCCTGCCTGCCTGCCTGCACCTGGACTCACGCCATTACATGTCAGCTCACTGCAGGGACCTTTGGGCCCTCAACGACTGTGGCCACTCTCTCCACCAGGTCTATGACCTTCATTACTGTTTCTAAAATGTTAAAACTAAGGGGTCCTTTCACTGGCTGACCCCTAGTCTCTTGCCTTAGCACAAGAACACTGGGTGATTTTCGTCCAACCTGCCTGGTGGCCTCCCCTAACTTGACAGTGTGCGTGGACTTTAGCCATGCTCTGCTCCCTGTAGCAGGTGCCCTCCTGGGCTCAGGGTGACATTATGAGGGAAGCACCATCCCATCGCTGCCTGCAGCAACCAGTCCTCAGTTCCTTCCTGGTCTGTAGGTAGGAAGACTCTAGCAGCATTCTGTTCACTGGAAAGTCTGTGTCCCACACTCTACCCCAGTGATTGCTGTGACAGAGACTTTATCTTGGTACCACACAGTGGGACGCCAGATTTCTGTGTGGTTATGGAAGGAATAAACAGAAGGCCAACAGCAGACTCCTTCCTGAACCTCTGTCTCAGTATTTCCCAGAGGCCCTCTTGGCTCCAACAGCTATACTAAACGAGACCATTGAAAATTTCAAGTTATTGACTCATTTTAGAATTTGCTGCTCCCTTGTTTCTCTGGCTTTCATAACTAATAAGGGACCTGGGCCCATAATAATCATGCAGAACTTCACAGTATTAGTCTTGTAATTGCTGCTAAGGGTCTTGCCTTTCTTTGTGTTGGTAAATCCTTTCGCGTAAAGATTAGGGAGATATACCCCTAGGCTAGAGGCTGCCCTGGAGTCCAGCAAGCTGGTGAGCAGGCTCAGTGGCTGCCTGATGATGCGTCTCTGATAAGACCAGAGCTGGGACGCAGATACACACCAGGAACATCTGTGAATGTCCCTGGGGGGTCAGGATAGGAAGGGAAGACAAGCAGGAGAGTGAGGCTGGGGATCCCTGGCGACCACCAGCTGCTGGTTGGAAGGATGGCATTACCGCCTCCAGCTCTTCCCTCAGCCTCTGCAGCCTGCAGTTTGTAATCCTATGGCCATGATGGGAGGTTCAGGGTGAATGGGATCCGCAGCTGCTCTAAAGGTTCCCCTCCCACTTTGCTCAGAGTCTCCCCCTGACCATCACCTGGGAAGCTTTTCCACCCTGGCCCCATAATCCTCATCAAACTGTGTTCATGCAGGGCGCTGGGTTGCTGGTTGCTGGGCAGGGTCCTCTGTACTGTCCTGCCTACTTCCTCACTCCTACGGGTCTCATCCCTATCGCCTGGGAGAGTTACTAACCGGGCTCCACAGCCACTGCTCTCCTGTTCACAGACCTCTCCTACTAGAATACAGCATAGGCCTTTCTCTTTTCTTTTCATGGTAAAATGTTGGTATAAATAGTATTTGGGGATTTCTACTTCACCTTTGATCATTAGCTCCCAAATAAAACTCACAAACTTTTATATTTATAATAAGCCTTAAAGTACTAGAGCTGGGCAGGTGTCCACCTCCTGTGCTATTTTGTCTGCTTCCCTGTTAATAACCCTGAGCTATCACTTGCCATGTTCCGCCTGGGTCGCTCCTTCTCCAACAGCTGGCCCTCGTGGCCATTTGATCACCGTCCACCAACCCCATGATGACTTCCTTCTTACTCCTACTCTTCTCTTCCCTCATGGTCCCTGTCTCAGATCCTCAAACCTGAGAACTGAAGCCCTGACTACCTCTCTCTTCTGCCCAGCTACAGGTTATAGGCATCTTTATTAATCAATTGGGATAATGTGAGGCACAAGGGTTATACAACAAAAGCTGGTATACATGAGGACCTGCTCTAATTGGAACAACCAGATTTTGGGGTATAGAATTTAGCATTTGAATACAAGCAATATTAGACCAACCCACTACAGTAATATTAATATGTCTATCTATCTATCTATCTATCTATCTATCTATCTATCTATCTATCTACCCATCTATCTACCTATCTATGTTTTATATTTAAATATTTTCCCCTTAGTGCTAGAGTTGGAACCCAGGGCCTTTCGCATGCCAGCCTTTTTGTACCAAGCTAAAGTGCACAGTTAATTGGCATCTAGTTCCAGGGATTTTGTTGCTCCCAGAGGAAACCCTCTGCCAGTTAAGAAGTCATTTCTCTTTCTGGATTCCCCGTCTCTGATAACCACTTGTTCTGTCTCTGGACATTTTACATACCTGACTTTGGGTATCCGGTTTCTTTTGCTCATTATGTGTGCAAGGCTTTAAACTGTTGATCTGTTGAGCATCAGTACTTGATGCCTTGTCTGTAGGCACATTTATCTGATCATCTGTTGATAAGCTCTTTGGGTCCTTTACACCTTCTGAGGTAAGAGGTCCTGCTGTGAACACTTTGTACTTTTGAACTGCTGTGTAAGTTTCTGTTTGAACACTGTTTTCAGTTCTTTGGGGGGACACACAGCGGTGGAATGGCCAGTCACTTGGCGACTTGGTGTTTTAACTATTGAAGAACTGGGTTACCTCATCACATCTGCTTTTGGAGAGCATCTGCTCCCTGTGCTGCCCTTGGGCTCATGACTCAGGGACAAGAGATGTTTCGGGTTCCTAATTCCTGGTCAAGACCGAGTAGCGTGGTGACCACTGTAAGGTCTCGTCTTGACAACTGCTGAGTCCTTTCTCACCAGTTTGCTGTTGTTACCACCTCCCCAAGCTGCACATGTGTTTCTTTAGGGAAACTGGTGCTCAGAATCCAACATCATCCCCCAGGGCAGTAGCCCCGAAGGTTTCTCTTTCTTTGCTTTTGACACCAGACAGTATTCCCAGCTGCACCACGCCCTCTGCATCTTTCCCAACCTTCGCTCCATCTTTCAACCTAAGGAAGAAGAAGATAAGAGGCAATCACACCTCCGTGGGGGCCCTTTTAAAAAGTGTGCGGCGGGCTTTGAAGGCAGTGCCATAGAGAGAGCTGAAAAAAAAAATCTGCTCTAAGCCTGAGCGGTGCATTGTCGGCTATGTAGCTAGGTTCCCAGGGGGCCTCTTTGAAGAAGACAACACTCATTTAAATGTATAAATTCCAATTCATTTGAAAGAAGAGTCAGACAGCTTTCTAGGCTTATAAAAAAAACTGGCGTGAATGGATATTGAATTATGTACGCCTTTAGAAAATTAAAGAAAGACGGTACCTTTCAGGTGTTTTAAGGAGATGACGCCTGAAATATAACTGGGAAGTGTGGTAGGTAGGGACGGAGGCAGTGAGGAACCCAGGCTTGGGACAAGTGTCCCATCTTAGTAAGGATGGAAGGATCCCTAAGGAGGCTGGCTGGGAGGGGGCCATACAGAGAACACTGCTGGTGTGTTGCTTTCCATGGGCGGCGTGGGTGGGGAGGGGCAGTGTGAGGAGAGGATCGGCTGGTGAGAATCACACATGGTACCTTGGTGAGTTAAGTTTTGAATGTTTTAAATAAGATGTTTCCTACTGTAACCTGGACTGTCAGGGATGCCCTTTAAAAATGAAGCATTTTGGGCTGGTGAGATGGCTCAGCGGATAAGAGCACCCGACTGCTCTTCTGAAGGTGATGAGTTCAAATTCCAGCAACCACATGGTGGCTTACAACCACTTGTAATGAGATCTGACGTCCTCCTCTGGTGCGTCTGAAGTCAGCTACAGCATACTTATGAATAATAATAATAATAATAAACGAATCCTTGGACTGGAGCGAGTGGAGCCAACCGGAGCGAGCGGGGGCTGGCCGGAGTGAGCGGGGCAGACCAGAGTGAGCAAGGTTGACCAGAATGAGGGAAAAAAAATGAAACATTTTAGCCAGCTTTAGAAGGTTCTAGAAAAGTAGCTTTGGGCAACGTACCTAGGCCAGGGATGTTTGGCTGGGTGGGTAGAGTGGGTCTCCTCCTTGTTCAAAACTTGAAGCTGGCAGAGATGGAGAGAGGTCCAGGGAGTAGTGTGTGTGTGTGTGTGTGTGTGTGTGTGTGTGTGTGTGTGATGCTTGAAGAGGCGTTATCCGATTCTTAAGAAATTTCAGAGGTGTCAGAGGCTGGTGACACTGTCCTCATTTGCAACCAGGACTGAGAGTAGATGACAAGGTCAGGGGAATTTCAGAGACAAGTATAGGTACCTTTGCCACTCATCACCACAGTAACCCACGCCACGGGTTGAAGAACACTGCCCCCAGGGAAGCAGCTCCTCTGAAAACGCTTTCCCAGGCGCCATTTCTTTGGGGGGGGGGTCACATATTTGGGGCCTAACAGCAAAGCGGGGTGAGGTGCTGCAGGTTTTTTTTTTTAATTTTGAAATTGTAGACATACAGACATTTAAGTGATTTTAGTCATTTCAGGTTTATAATAAAGACAGCAGCATGTTGTAGATCCAGAGCACTGGGCAGCAGTTACTACTGTCAACTTCCAAAGTAATACAGATAGAAACCTGTGCCATGTACCTGTGCCATGAACCTGTGCCATGCACCTGTGCTATGCACCTGTGCTGTGTATCTGTACCATATACCTGTGCCATGTACCTGTGCTATGCACCTGTGCCATGCACCTGTGTCATGTACCTATGCTATGCACCTGTGCCATGCACCTGTGCCAGGCACCTGTGTCATGCACCTGTGCCATGCACCTGTGCTGTCCTCAAGCAGCAACTGCCTGCTTCCTGTCCTGCAGGCCCTTAGCTCTGTTCTAATTCCCATCACCACAAATTCAGTTATTCTGGCTCATCCATAGCCATGAAATAACCAGCTTTGTCCCTTCGTGTTTGGGTCATTTTAGTTGGCATAATTTTTTTAAAAGATTTTTTTTTTTAAAGTTGTGAGCTGCTGTGTGGGTGCTGGGAATCGATCCCGGCAGATGGATTTGGAAGAGTAAGCAGTGCTCTTAACCCCTTCTCTTCAGTCCCAGCATAATGTTTTTAAAGTTCATTCACAGTATAGCATGCATCTGAACTTCATTCTTTCTTCATTTATTCATGGTGATGGGGATCCAACCCACCTAGGCAAGCACTGCACCATCTGAGCCACGTGCCCAGCCTCTTTATTCTATTTAATGTCTGAGTAATAATCTGTCATATAGATGATAGTGTTGTATTTTCCTCCTGTTCTTAAGGACAATGGGGTAGGTCTCATCTTTCGCTGTTATGAATAATACTGAAATGAACATTCATGTGTAGATATCCGGTCCCCGTTTTCTCTTCTTTTGGACTCTTCATCTAGGGGTGAAGGTGCTTCTCTGCATAGTTTGCCAAAGAACTACTTCCTGTGGCGGCGGCTGCATCATTTTGTGCTTTCATAGGGATACAGGAGAGTCCTGGTCTCCTTACACCTTTGCCAACACTATTATTATTTTCTACTGATTATAGCTCTGCTTTTAGGCACAAGATAGTGTGTCCCACTCTGGTTTTATTCCTCATTTCTCTAATAACCATATTCTGACATCTTTTTTCTTTCATGGTTGAGTTTTATGGGCTCTTCATATATTCTAAGCATTAAACTCTTATAGACACACCGTTTGAAAATATTTCCCTCCATTCTGTAGATTTTCTTTTCACTCTTTGGTAATATCTTATAAATTCAAAGATGCTTTGATGAACCCCATTTATCCCAGCCCATCCCTTTCACTGCTTCTGCGTCACATCAAGGAATCCGTTTTCACACTCAAGGACACGCGAGCTCTATTTTATTTTATCATGAGGGTATTGGTTCTAGCACTAATATCTGGGGTCACTGATCCATTTTAACTTAATTTTTGTTTATAACTGAAGCATATACTGAAGGGCTCAACTTTATCTTTATTTGTTTCTAATTTTCACATGACAGTGTGGCTGTCCTGATGCCATTTGTTGGTGACACTCTTTCTCTCTCATCCAGTGGTAGACTGGGGCTCTTATTACATACATTGTTCATAACGGCACACGTTGATCTGTGGACTCTCCGTCCAGTTCCTTAGTTCTGTCTCTGTCTAGCACACTGATTTCCTCACCGTGGCTGAGAGTGTGAAGTAGGTATCTCTGATTTTGCTCTGTTTCAGGATTGTCTTGGCTACTTGAACTTCCTATGGGTTTTTAGTCTTCATTAGTGTCCCTTTCTGGACCCATGTACTGCTTCCTACTGGATGGAGGCCTCGGGATGTGGATGCCTTGGCTTGGTGCACACTACCACACCAGTTTCTGATCTGTGACCCTCTCTTCTCCCAGCAGCGCCGTGACAGACCTGTCCACTGGGCCACACCTGTGCCAGTGCTTAGCTGGTCAGCCCTTCCAAGAGCCTCAGCTCTCAGAGTCCAACACTGCTGCCTACTTCATGGGCAGCATGAGTATCACAGCCTCCCGGCAGGCCCTAAAGAGTGTTCCCCCCGCCCCCGTCCCTTTTCTGTTGCTGGCTATCTGGGCACTGGAGATCTGGCTGTCATGGAGACTGATCAAGCCCATGTTCACCAAGCTATGGCTCAGTTCATTCAGGAGACCTTGGATCTTACAGAATGTGTTTGAGGAGGCAGCCATGTTGGTGGCAGGAGTCAGACATGCTAGTGTGGATGGAGCCATGCGAGCCATGTCAAGCCCTTGAGAGAGGACAGTTCTTAGGTAGCCATGTTTCTTGAGAATGAAGAAGCTGCCTTCTTCTCATGTAGAACCTGAGTCCAGAGACATGAAAAGGCCCTTTGCAGCCAGCCCGGCAGCAGCATACCAGGGCTGATGACTCTCTGCCTTTCACTTGTCACCACCAGCTCTCCCAGCTTGAGACGGTACCCACTCTTTCCCTCTCCAGCTTGCTGACGTCATAGGTCAGTAAATGTTTCCTGCATGCCTCTTTACAAGACATCAGATGAGGTGCCTGAGAAACTGCGAAGATAGGGTGGGCTTCCTGGTAGTACGTTACCATGGGATGCTGTTCTCATTGCAATGAAAATAGAATGGAGGCTGTTCTTAGGGAGGACTTACACAACCTGCTTTGGAAACCAAGGGTGAGCTGCTCACCTCCAGCTGAAGGGCTGGACAGACTTCATGGAGGAAGGAACATGGCATTAGAGCCTTCAGGATGGGCTCCTTTAGGGCTTGCCAGGAAGAGATAAAGTAAGAGACTTGGGATCAGAAAAGGCCAAGGTGAGCAGGTGGCCTTCCTCTGCAGCTGGAGGAAAGCAAGTGTATCAGATCATTGTATATTGATAGTGAGACTACTCACTGTCTTCCTGGGGCAAGTGGGTTGTATTCTGCAGAACAGGCCACCCAGTACTGTCCTGTTTTCAGCAGAAGAATATTCTAGTAATAAGAAGGGGGACCGTGGGCCTCTGATTCCTTCCCTTCCCTAACTTCTGCCTCTACAGACACCATGAACACACACATGCACACACACCATGCACCAAAACACACCATGCATATATGGAGACAGAGCTACTATGTACAGATCAAGGTAGACATGCATACCACAAGCACACATGCAAGACTCTATTTTAAAATACAAGTTTATCTAGTGTATCTCACTGGACATACACATATATACCTCCATCCCTAACAATGGCCTATAAACCCAGCTGCAAGCACATGTACAGAGATGCCTGTATACACCTGAGACTGACTTGTACCCATGTATACTAAGCCATACTAAGACACAAATTTACAACAAGACAGACAGATATCCTAGAACAGATATGCCTAAACACCAGAAAGGTACACTGGGACACTTTAATAAACACACTGGGCCACACTTTCCTATGCTCACTGGAGCACTCAAGCATACACACAGAGACCGAAACCCTTCCCCAGACTCACACAGGCTGTACCTCCCACAGACTCACAACTGCACACCTTCACAGTGGCACAACCACAGTCGGACCCAGATAGCCACACCTGAGCAAAGACAGGGACAGGCCCAGGAGGTCCTGACTTGGCCACCACTGCTCTTAAAAGACTTGCACTAATCAGACATTCACATGACTGTGGCCAAATACTTTAGAGAAACAGCTTAAGAGAGTGATTGTTTGGCCCATGGTTCCAGAGATTTCAGTCCAGTATGGAATGGAGATGTGGCGGAGCAAAACGGCTCACACCACCACCGCCAGGAAGCAGAGACAAGGTCTGGGAGCTTTCCCCCTTTCTCTTTGATTCCACACAGGTCCACAGACTGCGGTCTGGTTCAGGGTGGGTCTTCTGCTTAGCTGGTCCACTGTAAACACCTTCACACATACCCAGTGGTGTGTTCCTTTAACCTCCTTTTCTCGATCCTATCAAGTAGACAGTCCCAATAGCACATTGACCTCATTAACATCAATGCCTGACTTCTCCACAGCTGCTGCCAACCTGTGGACTCTAGGTTTCAGTCCTGGACTCAGGGGTGGTTGTAGCCCATTGCCCTTCAGCGTCAGGCTTTCTACATCTCTGAGGGAACCACCCAACCTCTGCTTAAGCTCTTTGGACAGAATCTATCATGACCACAAGGTCTTTGTTCTAAAAACATTGGATTTTTAAACTGGACCAGAATATGTACCCAGAGGTCAGCTGTTAGCTGACAGGCAAGGGTGGAGAGAGAGCTTCTGGCTTGCTCAGCCTACTCCTGTCCCCTCTGCCTGGCAGTGTTGGGTCACAAAAGCCAGCAACCCTTTAAGTCATGGCATCGCAGATCTATCCCAACGTGAAAAAAGCCAAAAGGTTGGACTTGATACATGAGGTCACCTGGAGGGGTAGGGGCTGTGGCCAGAAGGCGAGTGACCCTGAGGATGGAAAGCTGGGCACACACGACTCAGCTGCCTGTCCAGGGTGCCATGAATGTCCCTCCAGGCCCTCCAGCTGTCACTGCAGCCATTCTGCATTGGCGCGCCTGCTGTCCTCTGCGAATGTGACCCACATTCAGGTGGGCTGGCAGCTCTCTTCTCTCCCCACATTCCTCTCCACTCCTGTTCTCCCCACCCCTGTTTCCATTCTGGTCTGAGAAAGGAGCCGTCCCTCCAGGAGGCTTTGAGAGATGGCTGGTGGGCTGCCTGGAAAAAAAAGCCAGGGGAAGCTGGGCGTGGTGGCACACGCCTTTAATCCCAGAACTTGGGAGGCAGAGGCAGGTGGATTTCTGAGTTCGAGGCCAGCCTGGTCTATAAAGTGAGTACCAGGAAAGCCAGGGCAATACAGAGAAGCCCTGTCTCAAAAAACAAAAACAAACAAACAAAAAAACACCAAAAAAACAAAACAAAACAAAAAAACAAAAAGCCAGGGGAATGGCAAAATATGGCAGAAATATGGAGCTGAACTCCTTGCAGCAGGGAAGTAGAGAGGCAGAGGCGCAGCAGCTGCCTTCTGGTCTCCCTACACCCCAACCACCAGGCTGTTCACCTGAATGCCCACCCAGTGTCCTCAGAAGCTAATCTTCCCCTGTCTGTTTCTCTTTAACATGGGCTCACTCTGGGCTGGGCGTCAGCTCCACTTGTCTGAAAGAGGGGTTGCTTTTGCCAGGGACAGACTCCGCTGCCCACCCCCACCCCACCCCTGCTCTGTTTCAGCTCTAATCCTAAGGCAACACCCCTACACCATGGACTTTTCTCCAACTCCTGGTTCCCCACAAATGTCACTAGCCATGTTTGTTGTAGGCCGGAGAAGTAGCTCGTCACCAGCCCTGGAGAGAAGCAGGGCTTGAGGCAAGATGAGGGCTTAGAGGAGCCAAAGGCAAAAGCTGTTGAGTCTGATTCCTGGTGTGGTGGACAGACAGGCCACCTCAGATGAATATGTCCCAAGTGATGGCCATATACAAAGCTGAGGCCACCATCTTCAATGTGCTCTAACTGCCATACTCCTGTAGACAAAGGTCATTTATGTCCATTACAGAAAATTTAGAAAATATAAACACAAAGGAGAAAATGCACATTTTCTATAATTTTACTCTTCGTGACAATCGTTCTATTTTCCACTTTATTAAGATATTATCCTATGTTATTATTTTATCATTGTGTTTCATGGCTTATGATGAAAGTTTAATCTTTTAAAATATTTACCATATACCTCAGGCACTGTCATTTGCTGAAACTGTGCACTTTAACATGTAAATAAGGAAGTGAAGGCCTAGAGTATCTTGCCCAAAGAAAGGCAGTCTGTAAAAGACAGAGCCAGATTTTGGACCCAGGTCCTTTGGTTTCATCATTTATAATTTCTATTTTCTATTAAACTGTGGATACACTGTAATCGTTTTTCATTTCACCCTAGCAGTAGCTAATCTCTGTTATTGCCTCTTTTTTCTTTTTGCCAATTTTTGCCTTTATGGAAATTTTGTGTATATGGGTTTGAAATTATGGGTCCAACTAATACTCAGAAAAAAAATCTGTCTTTATGAACATGCGTGGACCTTTTCTTGCCATCATTCCTTAAGTAATATGCGAGAGCAACGATTTACACATTGTTTAAACTGTACGAGAAACTATACATAGTGTGGGGAGAACTCAAAGCATGCGCAGGTTCCGTGCAGTGCCGCAGGGCCCGGAACTCTGTTCCCACAGGTTCTGAGGGTGTCTGTATTCGTATGAGCTCTGACTTAAGCATTCTTGCTTCCTTGGGCTTTCACTTAACATCCACTTCCAGAAATGAACTTTATGGAACAGAGTGTATAAACATTTTTAAGATCTTTAGATGTTCTAGACTTCCCGCTCTCCAGAGGAGAGTTTGGAGAAACCATGTTCCACCCTGCTTGCCCATCAGAGGGAAAAACAGGGTGGTGGTCAGTTGGAAGTTGGTTCCTGAAGGGGCCACACTGTAGGGACTGGAGGTGTTTGGTCAGCAGAAGTGTCATGGGGTGTTGAATGAAAGAAAGAGGTCTGCCCCCAGACTTTTATACAGAAGTGGGCCAGTGGGCGGAGGCTGTGGGGAGCCTTGTCTGCCCTGGATAGAACAGGATTGGTGTTGGATAACCCTGGCAGGGGCTCACGTGGGACATGCGTATAGGGCAGGGCTGGCTCTAAGGTTGCCACATAGCACTCCCACTCCACATACAACATTACGTCTTTGAGTTATAATGGGGGTCTGCTCCCCGCTGCCCCCACCTTAGGGAGCCTGGTCCAGGCTGGTACCTCTCCCCGTCTATCTCCTCAGCCTGAAGAGCACAGCCTGGCTTGTGTCACAGGCCACACAGTTCCTCCATTATGCACGGGGAGGCGGGGGACACGGCGGCGAGTGAGTGAGGCAGGCTGAGGGAGGGGACGAGCCATTATTAATAAACAAGTTATTGTGTGGTGTTCCATTTACAGAACTCTCACAGGACGTGGTGGGCTTGAGATAATAAAGCCCTGTTTATGTGACACAGGGCTGGAAGTGACAAGTGGGAGCTGGCGGGGAGCAGGGGCACCGGGAATGACTTCGGCTCCTCCTCGGGTAGGGCTGCTGTCTTCGCTGTGTAGAACGGGAGCGCTCAGGGGAGAGGATCGAGCTGGGATTTTACTCAGGCTTCATTTGGCTCACTCGGATGGCCTAGGGCCTAAGAAAGGTCAGCTGTTGGCATCCACGTGTCCCTAAGGAAGGCACCCACCAGTGCAGACTTTGGACAAGCCAGGAGAGGTAGGTGGTAAGCTCTTCTTTGCTCTTGACCTCCTACCCATCCCTCCCCCATTCTGCTCTGACCTTAGAATCAAGGAAACTGAGGGCAGAGAAGTTAGCATGCCGTCCAATGTCACAACCGGTAGCAGGGCCCAAGAACATATATTCTGAATATTGCATTGCCTGCCGAGGCTCCCTGGAGGTGTGCGCTGGGGCAGCCTAGCTCAGAGGTGGTTTGGTTAGGATTAGCAGCCAGGCTAGAAGGCAGAGAGTGACAGTGAGGGTCTTGTATTCTTTGAGGGCTAAGATTTTAGGAGAAACAGGGCAAAGGACAATTATCCAAAGCTCTGATGAGGGCGGGCAGGGGCATCCTGCTCTGTGAATGAGGGATGTTTAGGAAAGAGACGCTGACGGGCTGTCAGGGGACCGATTCACTGGGTGTACATTAAGTTACAAGGACCGTGCTCACTCGGAGCTAGTCTTCTCCTGGGCAAGTATCTCCGCCGTTCTCCACCCTTTGCCCTGGGCATCCAGATCCCAAGCTACCTCTTCCTCCTGAGGTTGTCTGGCTCGGTGTTGGTGCCTCTGGATGTCAGGGCAGAGATGCAAAGCTGCCTTTAGGAAGAGATGGGAATGGTCTTTGTCCATTGGCCTCTTGGGAAGAGAACATAAGCTGGTTCTGAGAAACCTTAGCTCCTGTCAGTTCTGAATGGGAATAGGGAGCCTGGTCATGGGGAATCTGGTCAGGTCTGAGTCACTTGGCTCTGTTGGAATCTCACGGCCTCCACTGGGTAATTGTTGTTTGGGGCAGCTCTTTCCTGGCACACCTCAAAGGTAGAAAACATCCTTCCAGGAAGTCTTGTACAAGAGGAGACATGCCGCCTTTGTGGTGGTGCACGCCTTTAATCTCAGCACTTGGGAGGCAGAGACAGGTGAATTTCTGAGTTCAAGGCCAGCCTGGTCTACAGAGTGAGTTCCAGGACAGTCAGGGCTGCAGAGAAACACTGTCTCGAAAAACCAAAAAAAGAAAAAGAAAAAGAGGAAACATGCCAGTGGGAAGGAGGGAGACAAGTCTTCTGCCCTCAGGCTCCTTGAGGCAAAAGTTTGGATACAGTGACTTTAAAGTTGTTTGGATTGAAGAGTCAGTGATATATATATATATATATATATATATATATATATATATATATATATATATATATATATATATATATATGCTTAGAAAGACCACATTAGTTCCAGAAGGAACAGATCCCAAGTACTGAAGGAATATTGTGTTGCTTGCTGAACCTTGAGGTCAGTCTTTTAAAGGCAGCCCAGTCCTCCCCCAAGGGCAGGGTCAGGAAAAGGGAATGTCTAGCATGCTCTCTTACCATAGAGCACAAAAAAGAGCATGCCAGGAAGCTTCTGTGGGGCCCAAGGAGGAGACAGGGAACACAATCACAGTTCTCTTGGTCCCCACAGTCCAATGCAGCATCCCCCCAGTCCTGGGAGCAGGCTGTTTCTGTGATGTGCATCCCAGGCCACCAGCTTTTCTCCTTCAGAGGATGTGTCTTGTCTTGTCAGTCAACTATAGGCTGCCTGGAGGACACCTGGCTTGGAGGAATGACCCAGTGACCTCTGACACACCTTTGAGGGGCAAGAGTGGGAACTATTGGCTCTGTTACGTGCTTGTCAGTTGTTAGGAGCAGTTACTGGAAGGATTAGGAAGCAAACAAGGTCTTCTCATAGAGGCCAAAGTAGGCCAAGTTGTTGGTCACAGTTCTTTCTCTGTGGTCAATGCTCATGGTACACTGGAAGGAACCAGCAAGTTGGCCTTGCCCCATGTTGGTAACACAGTCATGACTGTAGCTTCTACTCACTGAGGTCTTACCCCATGTCAGACCCTTCCCTGAGCATTGGTTGCCCAACAGGGTCAAGTGACTCAGACACAGCCCTCCCAATAACTTTTACTATCCTTGTGTTTAAAAAATGATAGGAGAAACCAGAGGTATGTTTGGTAGCAGTGTGGTAAGGTGTGGGGGAAGGGAGTGCCTCTGTTGGCCCATGCTGAGGCATCCCTTTCCCCTGAGGGACCAGCCACACGGATGGGATGGGATGCTATAATATAGAGTAGAGTTTATTCAGGGCATGGGGAGGGGAGTTGAGAAATTAGAAACAGAGACAGAGACAGACAGACAGACAGACAGACAGACAGACAGACAGACAGACGAGTAGTAGAGGGGCTGGCCATGAGCACATGGAGAGAGAGGAGGTGAGGGAGATGAGGAGAGAGGGGGAAGAATGTAAGTGGGAGCAAAGACAAGAGATGGGGGGGGGGAGGCAAGCAGCCCTTTTTATAGTGAGTAAGGCACACCTGGCTGTTGCCAGGTAACTGTGGGGCAAAGCCTAGACTATATGCCAACAGTCCTGACCTTAGAATCAAGGAAACTGAGGACAGAGAAGTTAGCATGCTGTTCAATGTCACAACCAGTAGCAGGGCCCAAGAACATGTTCTCGAAGCGCTTATCCTGACTCCTCAGAGAGGATTATTCTGGTAAAGAATATGGTCTGACTCAAAAGAAATACCTCGTGCCAGTGAGGGGCCGTGTGAGTGTTCTTCCTTAGAGAGCTTGGAGAGCCCTTAGCACTCTTTCCTTCTGAGGACTGCGGCAGTTGTTTTCTGTATGTTAGAGCAGCCGCCACTTCCATAGATGAGATGCTAGACTGTGGATCAGTAAACATAGGCCACTCTAAGAACCATGCTGGGATGCTGGGTTCTAGGGAGAGGCCAGGGTTGCTTGAGAATTCCCCAGAGAAGAAGAAACATGCCCCAAGGAGCTGGGCTTGATGGAGTTTTCTTTACACCCTTCAGTAGGGTGAGTGTATTATCTAGAACAAAGCCTGAGGCATCTGTCCCACTCTGTTCTCAAGATTCCTACCACCAAGTCCAGGCTGTGCTTTACTTCTGTAAGGAGGACCCAGAATCCTATGCATGTTCTAGAGGAAGGACCTGCAGCGGGGACTTGTGAGAAGTCCGGGTGGCTCTGCCATACAGTCTGTGGTAAGGCAGCCACTCTGAGGAGCTGTGAGGGGAAGGACAGCCAGCATCCTGGGAGTCAGGAAGCATCGTGGTCAGTTCCTGCGTGCTTCCTGTTCAGTTCCATCTCTGTCTCCTCACCTCTCAGGTGTGCTATTAATAGTGCCTGCCTCTCAGACTTGGCTGGGACTGATAAACTGATGGTTGAAACCAGGAGCACATGAGGAGGAAGGAGGAGATCCCCTGTCCAGGTGCATGTGGCCACTGTGTGTTTTTTCACAGCCCCAAGCCATGTGCCCTTGTGTACCCACACAAGCCCAGCTAAGTCTGACTCAGGTTCCTAACTCTGCCCCCTACCCTCCTGCTTCCTGCTGCATCCTGTAGTTATAGGAGTCAGTGCTGGGCCACATGCTACTTCTGCCCAGACTGTCTTTGGTCTTGTTTGGGGTTTCTGGAGGTGAGAGCTCTGGTGCCTGTTTCTCACTTGTGTCTTTCTCACAGCTCAGCAATATCCCCACTGCCTGGGGACCTGGCTTTATTCCACGCCCTCTTTGTGCTACAGTGGGCTCCCTGGGGCCCTGCCTCCAGTTCACATCTCCAGCAGGCATCCTGGATCCTCCACCCCCTCTCCACCTCCTGGCTCCTGTCCTGATTACACCTGCTCCGCCTCCTGCCCTCCTCAGCCTGTCCCCTCTTCCTTCTCTTTCTTCCCCAGCCTCCTACCTGGTTTGAACCTCACCTCTGTGTGTACTTCCCTGAGACTCAAACATGTTTTGCATTTTTCAAAAGAGCTTCTCTCTCAACTTTAACTTTTTTTTTTTTTTTTTTTTTTTTGAGGACCCACATCTGCCTGTTGGCGTGAACTCGGCTGACCTGGTATATTTCCAGTGTGAGTGTGGTGTCCCTCACTCTGGTAAAGGAAACTTCCATTGCTATGTTCTTTTGACCTGTATTCTCAAGTATTCCCTTCAGTAGCCTGGTGAGGTAGAGACCACAAGCCTTATTTTATAGATGGGGAGTCAGGCTGAGTAAGTGACTTGCCGACAGCCACACAGGGACCAGGTGGCAGAGTGAGGGCTTACACATGGGTCTTCCTGGTTACCTTAGAGCCACTGGGCCTCTAGAAGGTGCATGGTTACAGAGGATTGATAGCAGCACACCAGAGATCCTGCTATACGGGAGCTGGTTTTCTGAGTGAGCAAACTCAAGCCTTCTGACATGGCCCCACCTCCAAACTCCCAGACTCTCCCCACCCCACAGCCAGAATAGCTTGGAGGGAAAGGTGTAGCTTTCAGGGTCCCTTGAAATCTTCAGGTTAAACCAGGATGGGAAGGAAAGGCTTCTAGGCTCTCAGAAACCACAAGATGGCTGGGGGAGGGGAAAGAACTGAGAAGGCAACCTGGACGTGGCTGAGCACTACAGTATTGGCAATCCAGGAGAGTCTTATCTATTTATTCATTTGATTAAATGCTTTTATTTATTTACATTCTAAATGTTGCCCCCTCCCAGTCTCCCGTCCCCGAGTTCTTCACCCCATCCTCCCCACCTTTGCTTCTGAGAGAGTGTTGCCCCACCCACCCACCTCAGATGTTTCTTCATTCAGCCAAATGCTTGCAGATTATCCAAGAGGCCACAGGGGCAGAGACTTGTGCAATTCCATAGTGACTGTCCGCTTTGGCCTCCAGCAGGTTCTGAGTGCTAGCTCACCCCTCGACACAGCCTCCAGCTCCCCTGCTGTGTCTTCCGTGGGGAAGCCTCCGGTGACTGCTCAGGGGCTTCCCTAAGCACAGACCAATCGCAGTTTTGTCCTCCGTAGTTGGCGCCGTGCTTGTGGCGCTGGAGCTTCACAGACGCTAAATGTTAATTCTGCCTCTGAGCTATATATATACCCTTCTCTTGACTTCACAACAACGGTAGTCAGGTATAATATACACTCAGGAAAATGTGCGTTTCTTAAGGGCATGGTAGGTTAGTTTTGACAAGTATGTGTAACACACACACTTCAAGTGCCCTCTATTTCATGCAAGATGGAGTCTCTAGTTCCATTATCCCATGTGCAGTCTGTCCTCCTTCCCACAGCACTTGGCCCTAGGTGACCTCTGATGGCCACGTGCCACTGAAGATTTGGCTTTCGGATAAATGGACTCAGTGTCCAATATATAAGTTGGTTTCTTTGTGTTACTTCTTCTTGCCTTTAGGGAGAGACTTTACCCTTCAGGTAAAAAAAGTATCTGGCCGCGCGTGGTGGCGCACGCCTTTGATCCCAGCACTCGGGAGGCAGAGGCAGGTGGATTTCTGAGTTCGAGGCCAGCCTGGTCTACAAAGTGAGTTCCAGGACAGCCAGAGCTATACAGAGAAACCCTGTCTCGAAAACAAACAAACAAACAAACAAAACAAAACAAAACAAAACAAAAAAATATCTGTACACAATTCCAGGATCAGTGAGTGGAGCAAGGCGAGTTTATTGAGTAATTAGACAGAGATTCGAAAAAGAAAAGGTCAATGCACATGCAGGGACATGGGTGTGGGCTTCTTGAGAGAGGGCTCTTGGGTGTTTTCATGGTGTGTGTGTGTGTGTGTGTGTGTGTGTGATTCCGTGGCCTCCTAAGTTACATTAATACTTAAAGAATATAACGTACAACAAGGTTTAAATATCAAAGTTTAACATTGAAATAGGTTTAAAAGTAAGTAAAAATGTACATGAACTGCTAGGCCCATCTCTCTTTAGTGATTTCCTTTCACGAATGACATTGTAAGGTGGTTTTGATGAGAGGCATTGCTTAGGTGTATGGATGCTAGAGAAGTTTCAACTGAAGGCCACAGACACTCCGGTCTTCACTAAGCGTGGTTTGTTATTCTCAATACCCTCGAGATATCTCTCAGACAGTCTGTCTCTAAGTAGTCCTGGCCTGATCGGTTATGTTGAAATTCTGGCTGCTCAGCTAGATCCAACAGTAAGGTGGTCCTTCCTCTTCCCATGTCTTTTTCATTTCCCTGCCTCTCTATGCTGCCTCACTCCCAAGGTGAAAGCATTTTCATTAGACATTAACTCTCCGTTTTCCTTCCTTCCATCCCCTGATAAGCACCATGTCTCCTCTGCCTCTGTGAGTTTAACTACATCAGGAACTCAGATAGATGCAGCCATTCAATATTAGCCTTTTTGTATTTGGCTTATTTTGTTACAGAAATAATATTCCTTTCCGGTGAGAAATCACTCTGCACACTTACGGATTCATAAAGGAAAAGGCTCTCTGATAGCACGTGTGGGTCCAGCTCTGGCTCATGCGCAAATGGGAGCTGGCCTTGAATAGAAGATTTCAATAACTTGTATACAACTCAGGTTTATGCATTTTACATATTCTGTTATCCTGAAATCTCTGTTAGGTCGCAACCTGAAGCTAGGCTTTGAACAGTTTAAACAGATTAGGAGACTCCAATTCTGGCCATTTGGCTAGATGAGAGATTTATACAGTAAAGATATTGCCAGGATTATTTCTTAAGTATACAAGTATTGTTCTTTTTTATTACCCAGGTTATCATACCCATCTGGCAAAATTATGTTTTCCTTAAGAAGAGAATTGGGGGTCTGTCTTAGTTAGGGTTTTACTGCTGTGAACAGACACCATGACCAAAGCAACTCTATTATAAAGACAACATTTAATTGGGGCTGGCTTACAGGTTCAGAGGTTTAGTCCATTATCATCAAGGCAGGAAGCATGTCAACGTACAGGCAGACCTGCTGCTGGAGGAGCTAAGAGTTCTGTATCTTGTTCTGAAGGCAGACAGGAGCAGACTGACTCCCACGTGGTTAGGAGGAGGGTCTCATTGCCCATCTCCACAGTGACATGCTTCCACCAACAAGGCCACACCTCTTAATAGTGCCACTCCCTGGGCCAAGCATTTTCAAACCACCAGAGGGCTTTTATGACCGGCCAGGACTTAACAACAGTGGCTGTACCCTTGTGCTGCACACTTAAGCTTCCTATTAGAAATATGTTCTCTGAGGATGGGCCTAATGGCTGGTCAGTCCTGATGAACAAATATTAACATCCTAGCATCGCTTAGTTTTGCTTATCTTTAACAGGCTTGATTAGCATAACACTTATCTTTGGGTGTTTGGAGGCCCTCTACCTTAGCTAAATTCTACTTGGTGTGATTTAATGTCTCCTACACAATCCTATTAGTAAATCCTTTATAATACCAGTTTTGTTACGTTGTGTTTGTACCACGGTATTCATCACGTTTCAGCAAGTGTCCAAATTTTCTTCCTTTTGGCTGCTAACATGACACCATGTCTGTGTGTTCTTTCTGCTCTGATGATCCCCCTAAGAGAAGCAACTCAAGGAAGGATGTCTTAGCTCACATTTTTAGAGGTATCATCAGTTCATCACAGCAAGCAAAGTATGGTGGGGCAGAGCCATCAAGAACACTGCAGTAAGCCGGGCAGTGGTGGCGCACGCCTTTAATCCCAGCACTTGGGAGGCAGAGGCAGGCAGATTTCTGAGTTCGAGGCCAGCCTGGTCTACAAAGTGAGTTCCAGGACAGCCAGAGCTACACAGAGAAACCCTGTCTCGAAAAACCAAAAACCAAAAACCAAAACAAAAATAAAAATACTGCAGTAGCCAGGAAATGGGGGTGTGATAGGGAGAGAAACAGGTGCCAGTATAATCTTCAGAGGTACCCTCGAATGACGGGCTTTCTCCAGTTCCCTAGGGACATCTAGGGACAAAACATCCTTCATGTGTGCCTGTTGGGGGACATTAAATATCAGAGCAATGTACATATCACTTTTGGTCTTCCATCTATTAGTAGGCAGACATCTGAGTTGCTTCTGCCTTCTGGCGCTCTTGTGAACATTGGTGTATACTTATCTGTTCATGTCATTGCAACCTCCAATATTCAGCATCCTCCTGGCAACTCCTGTTTGGCCTGTGGATACTCAAGGGCCTTGGGTGCTGTGCATTCCTGGCCCCTGGCCTGCTCCATGCCTCTAGTCAGTGCCTCCAGCAAGCAGATGGTCTCCTGTAGGTATAGCAGCCTTGATGGATAGTGGGGACTCAGGTCTTAGTCAATGGACTATTGTGAGTCTTTCTCTAAAAGCTCCCTTCTCGGGATGTCTTGGCCACCAGCTGACTTGTGGTGTGTGATTCCAATGAGCCTCTTAAAGCAAGAATGCAACAGAGTATCAGTATTTCATCAGGAAAACAAATGAATGTCATCAAGCATCCACTGTGTTCATTCAAGGTGTCACCATGGTGCCACAAACACCATCTTTCACATGACAGTCCTGTGAGGTAGGATGAGGATCTGGGGAGAATCTCAGCTCCAGCTCACACAGGCTGACATGCTTCCCCCGCAAACCTAAGAAACTTCTGGGACTTCCAAGGCAAGTAAGCTAGGGAAATGTCCTGGACTTCTCCTCTCTAATAGAAACCTGGAGTTCCCTCTATCATTTGAAAGAGAAACGTGTGGGGCTTCCTTGCCCTAATTCTTGCAAAGTATAGAATGATAAATAAGAGTTTGTTTTGTTTTTACAACGTATAAAAAATAGGGAGAGCAGCTTAATGAAGCCTCGTGTGCCCACCGCCTAGTGCCAACAGTGATCTCTGCCCGGCCCATCTCCTTTCATCTCTCAGATTCTCCTCTTTGATCTGGGGTCCCAATTCATGGGGTAGCAGTTGGTGTTTTCTGGGTGAGGACAGGAAAATGGACAAATCTGGGTATACTGGAGCAAAATCCTCCCCAGCTGGCAGTGTTAATTGCCTGAGGCTGGAGTCACTGCATCTGTCCTCTATTTCTTGACCACTGTCCCGGTGGTTAGGGAGGAATGCGTCTGAGAGGCCAGCCAGACCTGCTGGGGTAGCTTGTAGAGTGATTTCCTTCTTTAGAGCATTGTCTTCCTGTTGAAAGGTTTTTATTGGAGAATCTTTTGAGTGGAAAGAGGCCAAGTGAGGATAACCTTCACCATAAGGGACCACAGGGGAGATGCTGGTGTTAGGGAAAAGATGGTTGGACCAGCGGATAGCAACCATGAAACTTTTCAGCTATATGCAGTAAACATCTGCTTGCTTGTTTGTTTATTTATGAGATAGGGCCTTGCTTTGTAACCCAAGCTGGTCTCAATGTGAGATCTTCAGCTTCCTGAGTATTGGGATGATAGGCGTAAGCCACCACACCTATTTGTACTAATATTACTAAAGAATTTACAACATGCCAAGTACTGACTACAGGCTGAGAATACAAGTTGATATCCATTCTCAGAAAATTTGTGGTACACAGAAGGAACGGCCGACCACAATGCTTTTTGTGTAACAAAGAATGTTATGGATATCTTCCCATTAATATTCACCTCACCCAAATCTCACAGGAGGAAACTGACTCAGGGTGCCCTCGGTACCTTTCAGAGGGAGATCTGGGATAGTGGGTTCATATTACCTTTGTATAGCACAGGGCAGAGATACAGGGAAGGAGAGAGAAAGGAAGGAGAACAGAAGTGGTGGGCACTGCAAAGAAGCAGGAATGTGGTTGTGTAAGACCTCACCAGATGTGAGTTCTTGTAGCACTGGGCAACAGCCAAGTGACACATATTTCTTGACAAAATAAAGGACCATGGGGTTTATTTTTATTTAGAAAACAGGGCAGTTCTTTTGGGACAGAAAAGTAATGGAGATCAAAACCTAAAATGGGTGGGAAGAAGGGAATCCACTTGGATTTACTGGTTTTCTCTGTGTCTTAGTTAGGGTTCCTACTGTGGTGAAGAGACACCATGACCATGGCAACTCTTATAAGGACAACATTCAATTGGGGCTGGCTTACAGTTCAGAGGTTTAGTGCACTATCATCATGGCAGAAAGCATGGTGGTATGCAGGCAGACATGGTACTGGAGAAGGAATTGAGAGTTCTACATCTGGATCTGCAGACAGCAGAAGTGACAATGACACACAGCCCTGGCTTGAGCATCTGAAACCTTAGAGCCCACCCCCAGTGACACACCTCCTCCAACAAAGCTATACCTCCTAATTGGCCACTCCCTATGAGGGCCTATGGGGGCCATTTTTATTTAAACCACTATACTGTGTTTTATATCAAAGAAGATTTCGCTTTTGTCCAGCGTGAACAATGGGGATAGAGAGAGTGTGAGAGATAAAGCAGAGGCAGTTTCTGTTCTGGCCTCACCTTGTGATCAGCTGGTGTGGGGTTGTGGTGGCTTGCAAAGTGGGGGGTGGTGATGCCCAGTTTTGTTTTTTTTTTTCTGAGACCTATTTTGTAAGTTTCTATGCATTTCCTAGGGACTGAAGACAGACCCAGCCGGGTGTGGTGGTGCACGCCTTTAATCCCAGCACTCGGGAGGCAGAGGCAGGCGGATTTCTGAGTTCAAGGACAGCCTGGTCTACAAACTGAGTTCCAGGACAGCCAGGGCTATAAAGAGAAACCCTGTCTCAATAAATAGATAGATAGATAGATAGATAGATAGATAGATAGATAGATAGATAGATAGATAGATAAATAGATAAATAGATAAATAGATAGATAATCAGTAAAAGCAGTAAATGATCCAAACACACCCTCTGGGTCTTCATCCAAGTCCTCCAGGGCAGCTACTTTCCTGCCCACATTCAAGCCTAAGCTTTTGAGGAGGAGAACACAGGATTAAACTTAGGTTGCTGCTGCAAGGCCTGGGGTGGGGCTGGAAAGATCTATAGCAATAGAGTAGCATAGCTGAGTCCCAGGACTAGCTGGCATCTCTGAGCAGCAGAAGAACACTGTTTTTCTGGTTTTGCTTTTGTTTTTTAGTATTGTCATTTGATTTGTCTTATTTTAGTATTTTGTTTACTTTTGAAAACAAAGGTTTGCGCTGCCTCAGTGTGCGATGGGAAGAACATTCCTCTGGCTCCGGGATGGATGGGACTGTGGATCCTTTCCAGATCCTTCCGGCTGTGTAATTTGGGTTTCTGACGTTTTCCTACTTGCCCTCCCACACCTGGAGTTTCCAAGATTTGTACAAGCAATAGGCTCGCTAGAACTTAAGATAGGTCTTGTTTTCAAACCAGCACATCTAGCATGCTTATGTGCTCCTCTCTACTGAGAGAGGAAACAGATGGGGGTAGGGAGAGGATGGGAGAGAAAAAGATGGAGACCCAAACCTCAAATGGGTCAAAAGAAGGAAATCCAATTGGATTAAATGGTTTTCTCTGTGTCATCAGAAGCCCAAACGATGGGCTTCCCCCCACTGACCAGAGAAATTATGTCTCCTCACTGAATAAAGTGACTTCTCACTGAATAAGCTAACTCAAAGAGCAGCAGCCCTTTTGCCCTCCCTCCTGGGGCCTGTAGCTCACAAATGCTGGTTGCTATGGATACAGGCAACTGAGGCTCTCTTGGGGCTATGGCTGCATGGTGGTGGTGGAAGCAAGGCGAGCTGTTTATGGCAGCGATTACAGGCCTGGTGTTGGTGCTTTCTCAAGATGGTACCCCTTCACAGAGGCAGGGGATCAGCTTTGTCTGCACACCACCTCAGCCCCCAGGACCCATGAGGGTGTGTCCCTGAGTTCAGCCACACTGTGCAGAGCCATTGGACAGAGGTGGGAGGGTACAGCCCAGTTAGGGAGGCCACTCTGCCTTTCTAGTTCTGGAGGCTGACAAAGCTAAATGAGACAATGATCCCCGGAGTGTGTCCTGGATGGATAGTGACACAAGCTAGCTTTCTGTAAGTGGGACCCTGTCCTGGAAGCCAAGAGGAAGATATCAAAAGGTAGAGGAGGTACAGATCATGTCATCCGGGAGCTTCCTGTCCAGTGGGATTACCAGGGTCACTGGAATACAGCACACAGGAGATTAGGCAACCATCGGTGGAGAGACAGACGGCTTCTTTGTATGTGACAAAGATTCTTCTCTTGATGGATTTGGCTGGTCATGTCTGTGATCCCAGCACTCCAGGAGATGGAGGCAGAAGGATCAATAACACAAGACCATCCTAGGCCACATAGCAGGATCAGATCCAATCACAACTTCCCTCCCCGCCCCTCAAAAGATTCTTCATTTGACCAGACCTTAGAGAGGTTCCTGGGCTTCTTCCCAGGCCTAGCTGTGTTCTTCTTGCAAAAAATCCAGTTTTAGCCTGGGTTCTGCTGAGTCACTGGGCAAGAACCTTCCATTTCAGGATCTGACCACCCTGACTTACTATCTGACCAGGGTCCTCAGCCTCCATGGATTAAGTGATGTCTGATCTCCCTGGTCTGGGTGGCAGGAATCTCGTTAGGCCAGTTTAGTTTAACCTTTCTCTTAGCTTCCACGCACAACCCCACCTACCCCTCTGCCCATGCTCCTTTAGGAATCAGGTCCAGTGTCTCCCCTACTGCAGGATTCTGTTGCAGTGGTCTGTCTTCCCACTTTAGTGGTCTTGAGTAAGCCTAATCTTCTTTGATTTAACAAGTGTCGTGGAATAATTCTTCCCCGCTATTGCAAACCCCAGGGACCTCCCTTCGCGCCTCAGGGGGATGACCAGACTCACCCCCATGGCCATCTGACCTGGCCCACCCCACTCATCTCCCCGCACGTGCCACATTCTGCACACCACACCGTCTTTGGATTGAGTCCAGCCCCGGAGTTTTTCTTTGCTACTCTGCCTGGAGCTGTTTTCCCATTGCCTCTCAGCTTATGCCTTCTCTTTATCAGGTCTCTGTCTGGTTAGCGTTCCTGACCCCTCCAGGGAAAGCCAGCACTTCCTTCCTCCCTGACCCCACTTCTCTCCCACCTTTATATTTCTGTTACCTGCACTTGCATTATTTACGTATCTGATGTTTTATTGACTATCCTGCAGAAGCAAAAGGTGAGTTCCGTGAGTTCTAAGATAATGTCTTGCTTACCCCGGGAACTTCATTGCCAAGGGCCTTGCTTGGCACATGTGAGCTACTCGATAAATAATAAACAAGGGACAAACTGTAGCTCAGGGCATGTCATTGAACGCCGGGAGAATGTTTGCAATATGTTTTTCTATTGTCTTCCCCATAATAAAGGCAACCCTTCTCATTTAGAATCCTAGTCTGCAATTGAAAGACATTTTTCATGAAGGTAGACGTAGGTTTAAGATCATGTCTCATGTTGCCCTGGTGCTGGAGAAGGGGATCCCCTTATGTGCTCACAGGAGCTGATGAAAGCCATGTGCCTTCAGTGGGTATCAGTCCAGGTTAGAAACCGGCACATGCACGGCCTCACATAGGATGCACCCTGGAGATGGCTAGCAGAGACTTTTCTGGAAAGCAGACTTGGAGGGAATTTTAGTAGAAGACAGAAAATGTACAGTTTATGCAAATGTTTGAGAAGCCACGTGGACCGAGCGCTTGTGGGCACCGGGGAGTAGATCTGTGTGGACCAGATGGAGTCTGAGCTTAGATAGGCCAAGGTAAAGAGGCGGAGGGCTCCAAAAGCCTGCATTTGAATGACAGGCTCTATGGGGCTGGGATGGCACTGGAGCGGTGACCCGTGAACTCTGCTTTCTGACCCTTTCCTGGTCACTTATGTCCCTTTGAAGTTATGTTAGCACGATGCACCCCCCACCCCACCCCCGACCTGGGGAGAGCATCGATCCTCCTCCCATAGCTGTACAGCTGGGATGTGGGGCATCTGTGTACACAAGAGTCAGCTGGCAGGTGGAGGACGACCCAGCCCTCAGGAGGATGAGCCTCAGCGCAGCAGCTTGCCATCTTTTGTTTAGTGGGGAACCTGTCAGGCCAGAGGTCAGCGTTTTCCCTGGAAGATGTCAGATCTTGACACAGCTGGCACGGGGTAGGGGGTAAGGTCAGGTTTCTAAGGAGCTGCCTGGGATAAGGTCCTATCTCCATCAGTTCCCCGCCGTGTACAGTCTGGCCAGCGTCGGCAGTGTGGGTCTGGCATTGCCGTCGCTTCTGCAACCTGGTTACGGGCTGTAGATGTGAGCAGCTAAGAGGCTATCAGAAGCCAAATGGGACCTCATTCTAAGGACGAAGCATCTCAAGTCCAGCTACCTGAAGAGCTAGGAACTGAGCCCGGTGCCCTACTGTCTAGCTCCTTAAGGGGCCAGGAGAGCTGGGCAGTGGTGAGGAAGGACAAGAGTACCCCAACATCCTAGAATCCTGTTGTACTTCCTTGGAAGCAGTAAGCTTGGCTTGGGTAGCAGAGCGACATACGTTCTTCTACAGAGCGGCATTGACGTGACTCCCTTGCCATGTCCCCCCAGGTGATTTTAGGGGTGGTAGATGGCACTGGACCCCGGTCAGCACTGTGTTCTAAGAACATTGAGCCAGAGGGTGACAGCCATGTGTAGACTAGCCTGGGGTGGTATATAGCTGGCCTGTGAATAAAGAAGGCACGTGCCACTCAAGGTTCTACCTGCTGTACCTGACCTCCATTCTCCAGGCCCAGTGAGCTAGTTGGTGGCTCTTAAACTCACGTATACATTTGTAAGTTTTTGGCCTGTTTGCCTGTTTGTTTTGAGGGAGTCTTTGTGGCCCAGGCTGGCTTAGAACTAACTCACAGTCTTCCTGCTTCATCCTCCTAAATTTTGAAGTGACAGGCATACATTGCCTTACTAGCTACACATGCTTATTGAATCCTGTCCTTCTCCCATCTCCCTCTGAGGATTTGGCAGAGAGGTGAGCAAGAAGGTGCTGGGGGCGGAGAAGGCACTGTGTTAGCCCTTAACTGTGGGAGCCAGGTAGTGAGTGTTCAGGGTTTGCACCTGAACTCCTCCCCTTGACCTCAAGGCTCTTGAACCTTTTGGAACCATGGTTTGAAAGGAGCGTTAGTCAGTTAACTAGGTTGTCACATTGAGTAGAGGACTCATCTCTGTGCCGAGCACACAGTAGGTGTACATGACAGAATGGGCTTTGTCCTCTTCATCAGCATAGTGGTTAAATGTCAATATTGTGTCCACCACTATGGAGAGAGTTAGATTCTAGTCCTTGATTTCCCAGGATCACTCTATTACATAGGAAAAGAAAACTTGTTGGTATTGGATGTTGGGATGTTGGGGGAGATGGCTTTAAAAGTCTATAGAACAGTAATGGTAAGATTATAAAAACGACTTTATATGGTGTCAACTGAAGATCTTCCCAATGGTAACTGGGAAACAAGCAGGAAGCCCTCGAGCCAGGGCCAAGCAGAAGCTCTGGAACCTTCTCTCTCCCTTCTCTCCACGGGCACCATCCACTGGTCACCTCCTTCCCAAGGACCAGAAAATCTGTATGGCTTGGTGGATAAAGAATCCTCCACCCTCTGTGCTCACTGGATTATGTGGGCAGCTAGAAATAGTTTTCAACCCACCAAAGGAGAAAGAATTGACCAAAGCTGTTGCCAAAATATTTAGTAAATTCAAAAGAGCCTTGTTTACAAAGAAAGTGGCTAGGCTGCAAGCTTCATCTTCTGATTTGACATCACAGCCTGATGGGCACGGCCTTTGTCTGGTATGGTCTCCCTTCCCAGGTCCACAGGCAATTGGTCTGGGCAGGATTGTTTTTTTTTTTTTTTTCCAACTTTTTATTGCATGGTCATGAGTTGTTTTTTGTTTGTTTGTTTGTTTGTTTTGTTTTTTATCTGACCTCTTTGTTCCCAGAATAATGACTCTGAGACATATATTTGAACAACTGCCTAGGCCATAATCTTTGGCTTGTTCTCTAATTTATATAGTCTGTTTGTTCTAGCCTGTGGCTGCCATGTGGCTAGTCACCTCTCCTCAGTTTCTTGCTACTGTCTCCTCTGAGCCCAGAGCAAATAACTCCCGTTCTTGACTCTTTCTTAGAACTCTATCTGTCTTTGCCGGATGTCCCACCTCCTGTTTCCTGGCTCACCTAATAGGCCATTAGATTTTTATTGACAGGTGATACTTCCACACAATACAGGAGATTCTCTCCACATTATTGATTCCTTGTGAGTTTCATATCAAGTACCCCACTCATCTCCCAGTCATCTCTGGCTCCTCTTACATCCACCCTTCACCCTTGCAACCTCCCCCCACCAAAATAAAACACAAATAAACAAACAACAACAAAATAAACAAAGCATAGGAAACATCTTGGAAGCTGTAGTGTGTCACAGTGTGTCCCACAGGGTAGCCCTCTGTCCACACAACTTCACTAGCAAATGTTCATTGTAAGGAGCCATTGGTCTGGTTTGGAGTCTCTGGCTTCTGTGACACCATCAATATTGGATCCCCATCAGGACTCTTCCAGGCCATCCAGTTGCTCTGGGCAGGATTTTCAAGAAAGTAAATTTCAGGTTCCTCTTGTGTGGTTAGACTAAGATGAATTCCTGAACTACCCTTGCCCTTGTGTCCTTTGTAAGGTAGGCATTACCTTTGACTATCTTCAGGGAGTGTCCTTGAGGGGAAATTTGGTTTTTAGAAGCCACTAATCAAGTCAGTCTAGTATTACACAGACTGAAGAGACTTTTAGTTCCAAACAAATGAGGCTGAGTTTTGCTCAGCTTCAAAACTGACTCAGAAATAGGTTGTAAATTCAATTTTATAATGTTTTGAGCAATGGCCACAGAGTTAGAGCAGCAGGCGGCAGGCCATTAACTTTGAAGGACAGCAGTCATTTGGGTATATTATTTATGATTTTTACATTATTTACTACTTTATATTTAAAGCTGATTTTAAAAAGGGAACTATTATCTTTATTCTTACTAATCTGGTAGTGTGTTTGTACTCTCTATTTTCCTAAAGTTTGTTTACCCGGCTCATTAGTTATAATAGCTTATGAAATATCTTATTTCTATGGTCTTCAGAGTGCAGCTTATCGAACCAGATTGCTGTGCCCGCACAGAGCTAATGACTCAAAGTTACAGTGAGATGTGCTGATTTGCATTTTAATAATCTCCCAGGTGCTACCGCAAGATCCTGCTTTAGATCCCTTGGCCTATCTAGAAGGGCCTTAGGTCATCTAGTTCAGCCCCCTGAACAACCCAAGAAACTGAGACCCAGGAGGAAAAAATGACTCTCTTGGTATCACATAATTGGTTAGCAGTACAGTTGGGAGCCCAGGCAGTCCCTACGCTGATTCTAGGCACTTCTGAGGCTATTCCTCCGTTGGGGACTAGTTTACAGGATAACGGGTTGTTACAATCTTGTGGGATGTTTTTGGTTTCAGACGCCCTGGCCTCTTATTATCTCCTATGGTACAGCTATGCTAGGATCTTTACTTCATCAGGGCAAAGCCTGTGTTAATTTTCTAAAATTATAATGTCATATACACAATATAACACTTCCCAAACTTTGAGGCGTGTGGCTGTGGTTGGAAACACATTCAGTGTCATTATAGTGCCATTTCCATCCAGCCTTTATGAGTTCTGTTTATTTGGTTGGTTTTTCTTTTAAATGGTGTCTTGCTATGTAGCCTGTGATCACTGGAAACTCCCAGTCCACATGCCCCAGGCTCTAGAGCCTTCTCATCTTCCCAAACTGAAACCCTACCTGCCATACCCTATCTCCTGATCCTTCCCTCTTCCCCCTTGGTGGCTTCTGTTCTGGTTCCTTGGTGGATGAATGTGAGCACTGTAGGAAGCTCATGGAAGTGGGGCCTGCAGTTCTTTCCCCGAGTGGTTTAATAGTAAGCCTTGGATGTTTACCCTGTTGAGGCGAGCATCAGCTTGCAAATGTCTATCATACTCCTCGGCACGAATGTGTTGTCTTGCCTTTACCCATCATTGCTCAGTGGACATCTGGGTTGTTTCCAGCACTTTTTCAGCGCTCACAGAAAATATTCGGTGGGGATGAAGAGATGGCTCAGCTGGCGAAGCAGTTGGCAATTGAGTGTGAGATTAGATCTCAGGTCCTCAAAACCCATATAAATGCTGGTGGCTGTGGTGATCAGCCCTCGGAAGCTGGAGGTGGGGATTCCCAGGGCAAGCTGGCTAGCTGGATTAGTCCTATAAGCAAGCTCTGGGTTCAGTTAAGAGACCCCCCCCCCCATACAGGGTGTCGTGGAACATGCCTTTAATACTGGGAAACAGAGGCTTGTCGATCTCTGTGTCGATCTCTGTGAGTTCCAGGCCAGTCTGGTCTCCTGCCAGGGATATATGTGAGACCCTGACTCATTAATGAACAAACAAACAAGAAAAAAGACCTTGCACACACACACACACACACACACACACACACACCCCAAGCACATAGAAGTCCTGCTGTGAATGTGGCCGCATTATGTCTCCCAAGAATCTGCTTTCAATTCTGTTCAGTACAAAGATGGAAAAGGGCTTGCAGAATCACGGGAGTAAATCAGTGCTTAGGTTTAGGAGCAACCTAATTTGCTTTGGATTCTGGGAGTTTAAGGCTGGAAATAGGGAACTGCAATTAACAAATGAGTGGGTATGCAGCCTGAGCAGACCCTGGCTCCTCCCCATCTGGTGCTGCTGTTAAGTGGTAATCGACTGCCCTGAAGCCTTGCAATAAAGTGACCTTGTTATTCACAGTTCACAACCAGGGCTTGCAAATGGCCTCTTGGATTTTTTTTTTTTTTCTGTTCTGTGCTTGGCTCGCTTCTGACTGCCTGCCATCAGTCTCCGTTCACATTTGTCCCTTCTGTGCCTTTGGGCGTTTATCTGTTGTATTTCCCTTCATCCTCTCCAGCCAGTGCCTCAAACTGCCCTCACTGCAGAGCGGATGAAACAGTCATCAAAAGAGAGGGATTCAGTTTAAAAGCTTTTTATTTTGTGACTTTAAAGTTGGATAGCAAAAAAAAAGAAGCAAGGACCGGGAACAGGGTGTGGAGAGATGGCTCAGTGGTTAAGAGTGCTGACTGCTTTTTTCAGAGGACTCAGGTTCAATTCTCAGCACCCTCACAACTATCTATAACTCCAGTCCAGGATCTAACACCATCTTTGGCCTCTGTAGGCACCTCACAAACATGGTGCACAGGCACGCATGCGGGCAAAACATGTACATAGTGTCTATATTTTTAAAGCAGGAAACAAAAACAGGTCAGTTATTTCAATGTTACTGTCCTTGTAATGTTGGAGCACAGGGACTTTATTACCGGGACTAGGGCTGACTGCAATCTTTGGGCTGGCCTTCCTTCTGAGATAGAAAGACTTGAGAGCATTGAAAGACCCATTGTTTCCTCCTCATCCTTTCCAGATCAAGACAGACAGACAGACAGACATCTTCCTCAGTGTGCACAAGCCTTGTTTCTTTTCCTCAGGTTAAACTGGAGGCTCCAGGCAATTTCTGGATCCCAAGAATAATCAGGGAAGGCAAATGTACCCGGCAGTAATTGGTGATATTTATCTGGCGGCTGGGAGCTGTCATCAGGTCTTCAGAGTACAAATTTGTAGAATCCATTAAGATCGGTGCATGCTGCTAATTGTAACCAGACTCCACCTTATCTCAAAGATGGGCTTGAAAGGGCAATCCCTCCCCCCCCCCCAGCTGCTTTTCCTATCCCAGGATTCTGTATGTGAAAGGAAGAGAAGCAAGTCTAACAGTCCTTAGGTGAGAACAGAAAAGGTGTGGGTTCCCTAGGTCTGCTTAGGAGAAGGCAGAGCACATGGGTAAACTCCCTGGCTTTCCTAGAGGACCCACAGGAAGAGTTAGTTATTCGTCACATGGTATCCCTGGGATGGCAGGAGGTGAGGTGTCCCCTTAGTAACAGCACGACTTCTTCCTCCATCCACGTGTTTAGGAGCTGCTGTAGAGGTGGGTGGGTGCTAGGAGCAGCCTGGGCTCCACAGCTATGTGAGACCCCGTGGTGTGTCCCCTTCTATGGCTGCCACGTGACTGAGAAGACTAAACTACTCCTCTTGGAAAAACAAGGCATGCTTTACGGCATCCAGCCACCCTATCTGATAGGATAATAAAGCAAGCAGTGATTGCCACTCCCAGCACCCTGCAATGGTTTCTTGTACGAAGAAATACCAGAAGAGGGGGATAAGGCAGAAATGTTTCAAGTTTAAATCAAGAAACAGGACAAACATTGCTTATGTCCTTAGAAGGTAGAGGGTGCTGCCCTTGGGGGAGTACAGAAGGATTGACAGTGGCATGTTCCCCCAGATGTTTAGCTTGGTGTCCTAGTGATGGACCAGGCCTTCTGGGCAAAGCTGGCAGGGTAGGTAGAGAAAGTATGACTGTATGACTGTGTTGGAGACCCAGAGATTTGTATCTCCACTAAATCACCTACAAGTAAGGTGCCAGATGATGCAGAATGCAAAGACCTCTTTGGTGTTCTGAGTCACTTGACATCCTATCTGTATTCCCCCACCCCAACCCTCCAGAAAGTAGAGCCTACAGATCAGGCCTCTGCTGCATCTTGCTTAGGAAGTGCAGTCCAAGAGAATATAGTGAGAGAAAGGAGAGAGTCAGAGCGGGAGGGTTCGCCAATGCAAGGACGCACTGTTGACCTAATTCCTTTACGCATACCAAGTCTAGCCAGTGACATACAAGTCTAGTGTGGTTTTAGGGCTGTAGAAATGGTGGTTCCTCACCTCAAGACAGTCTATGGAGAAGAGCCTTTCCCATTGGCCAGAGTCATACCACGGGCATCAGCTCTCCTGATCAGAGCTACAACAAGCCTGGGCTCCTTGTTGTCCTACCTTCATTGTTAGGACAAAACTCTGGGACTGGAAACGAGATGCGCGTTACGTCTAGGCAGTGTCAGGATGAGCTTATGAAGTGGGAGGCTCCTTCAGAGCTGGGCACTAAGGCTGCACTTCTGGGCTGAGAGAAGTTGCACCCCTGGGGAGTGAGATGTGGCTGGGAGGAGCTTCAGCAGCATTTGACCACAGACCTGGTGGAATGGACTCTTCCACCAGCTACTATCAAACTTGTAGCCTGATTCAGCCTTCCAGGAAACCTGGGACCATTCACTATCTCTACCTAGGTATCCATGGCACCTTGTGTTGTGGTTCAGAAATGTAGTGTCTTCTAAAGAGGCTCCCATGTCAAAAGTTTGATCATCAGCTGTTGGCACTGTAGAATTAAAGGGTCAATGGAGGACACTAGTCTGTTTTATCAACAGGTTAATCTATACCCAGATTCATAGCTATTAGGAATTAGGTCCTACTTGGAGGAAGTGGCTTATGGAGGCATGACACTTGAATACATTTTGGCTGGGCAGTGGTGGCACACACCTTTAATTCTAGCACTTGGGAGGCAGAGGCAGGCAGATTTCTGTGTTCAAGCCCAGCCTGGTCTACAGAGTGAGTTCCAGGACAGCCAGGGCTACACAGAGAAATCCTGTCTCGGAAAAAAAAAAAGTGGATCTGTGTCCGTCCAGATCCCTCCTTTATCTTAAAGCTGCTGTAGCAGCTTCCTCTGCCACATGTTGCTGTCAGGATGTTTAACCTCACCACAGCCTTTAACCAACGGATGGAAACCTCAGAAATAGTCTATTAGTCCAAAATAAGTCTTCCTTTAAGTTGTTTATGTTTTATATTTTTTGTTGTTGACTCATAGGAAGGCTAATGATGTCTCCTGTACCCAAAGTGTTTCAGAGATGATTCTGTGGGCATTTGTGTTTTTACTAGCCACTCGCAGGCCTTGTATGCCCTAGGCATTTCTCCTGCTCTGTGTGTGAGTACTTGAATGAGCCCTATAGAAAACAACTTATAAAGTTATAAACACATGGGCTTAATATTTATAAAATGGGTGTAATCTGTCTAACAATTAGTTCTTGTATATGGACTGTCTGTTTTAAGGCTGCTTTGCTATGTTAACATTACCCTTCTTGACCTATCTTGGATAGTTAATCCACCCGTTACTCAACTCTTAGCACTACCACTTTAGCAGATATAAACATGGCCTGCTACTCATCCATTAGTGTGGGCTGTACATCAAACCTAAATTTTATGACTTAACATAGTCATATTATTTATTCACAAAGTACAGGGAAACAACAAAGCCAGGCTTAGCTTGGGACATTCCTTTTGATCATCATGCTAAGAATCACTTGTGTGATTAAAATGTACCCGTGGCCATCTTGTGTCCCAAATACTGCAGGATAACCAACAATCACACCTGGCATGCACTGTTGTCATGGTTGGTCTGGGACTGTGATGTCCAACATAGTAGCCACTGGCACATTTGAAATGTGCCTGTCCCCTAATTAGGAGATGCTGTTGGTGTAAACCACACATTACATTTTCAAGATTTACTGTCTGGTAGAAATTATCTCAGTAATTCTTATGTGTTGATTACATAAAGATAAAATCTGAGTTACATAAGATAAATAAATACATTTCAGCTTTTTCTCTTTTACTTTAAAATGAGAATTTGAAAATATGAAATTGCGCTGTGGTCTATGTTATCGTATTCCTATTGGACAGTAACTTAGCTGGGACAAAGTACATCCCACCTTGCCTTTAATTCAGATATTCTGAATCCTAAAAATGTCGGCAGACATGGCTACAGCAAAGGAGAACTGTCTCACAGAGGCAAAAAAAAGAGGGGGGTATTTTTAGAGAGTAAGAAAATGATGATCTGGTTTTGTCGTGATGTTTTTGAGACTTGAACTAATGCACCAATGAGAAGCAAGACTATTAGGAGCGGAGAACGGAGAATACTGACACTTAGGAGCCCAAGTGGATGGCAGTTGGATATGTGTGGTTAAGAGGCAGAAGGGTCTGGCTATCAGTACTAGTGGCTGAACTTGCTGGATTGGGACAGGGTGCCATACATAGGAAGAATATGTTTGGTAGAGAAAAACATGAGTCCAGTTTTAAATATACAGTTTTGTTAGGTCCCCATGAGAGATCAAAGTACAGATGGATAATAAAAAAGCTGCAAGTATAGATCTCACTGTGGGGGAGAAAGGGTAAGAAAAATCAGCATGTGTAGGAAGTGGTTGAAATCATGGGTAAGGGCTTTCAGGGAGATGCAGAGGCTGAGAACGTCACAGAGAGACACAGGAAGCAGCTGTACTTGAATTGCATACAACATAACCCTGGAAGAAGAGCAGGACGTGACCTAGCAATGGGGCCTGGTACCCAGTCGATAGCTGATAAAGGGGAGGACGAAGAGGCTCGATAGCCAGCCATCCGTTTCTGTGTTAGCTGCTTATCTTGCTGTGTTAAAATGCTCGACAAAGCAGCTTTCGGAGGGAAGGCTTTGTTTTAACTCACAGTTCAAGGGTAAAGCCATCATAGTGAGGGAAGCCAGGGCAGCAGGAGGGAGAGGTAGCTGCTTACATTGTATCCGTCCAGCAGAGAGTGATCGCTGGCACACAGCTCACTTTCACTTTTTACTCAGCCCAGGACTTCTAGTCCACAGCCTGGCACTGCCACGTTTAGGGTGGGCCTTGACACTTCAGTTGACCTAATCTAGACAATTTCTCACAGACATTCTGAAAGGAGTTTCCATGGTGATTCCAAATCCTTCCAAGTTGACAAACAAGATTAGCCATCACAACTGTACAGAACACACTGAGTTTAAAGCCATAACTTCTCCCACCTTTTCCTACAGGCTCATGGCAGTCTCATATGCAAATTCATTCAACATAACTTCAAAAGCCCTCCATAGTCCTTAATAACCCAACACCGCTTAAAAGTCCAAAGACCTAGTCTCATTATGAGGCTTGGGGCAATCTCTGACTATCGTATATAAAATCTAAGACAAATTACATAATTCCACTGTACGATAATACAAAATAAACATTGATCCATTAAGAATGGAAGAATGAGGGTGTGGGGGAGGGTATAGGGAACTTTCGGGACAGCATTTTTTTTTAAAGTTTATTTTATTTTATTATATGTAAGTACCCTGTAGCTATCCTTATACACTCCAGAAGAGGGAGCCAGATCTCGTTACGGATGGTTGTGAGCCACCATGTGGTTGCTGGGATTTGAACTTATCACCTTCAGAAGAGCAGTCGGGTGCTCTTACCCGCTGAGCCATCTCACCAGCCCCTTGGGACAGCATTTTAAATGTAAATAAAGAAATTATCTAATAAAAAAGGATTAAAAAAAAAGAATGGAAGAATGCAGGCATACTAAGGAATGACTGGAAGAAAGCAAGAGTGAAACTCAACAGAGAAAATATTAAATCCCGTAGCTTCATATTCAGCACTAAGGGCTTGTGATGGAGTCATCTGGGCTCCAAATGACTTGGGTAATCCTACTTCTTTCAGCTCTGCTTCTTTTACAACCCATGGTCTCTACCCTGGGCCGGCTCCACTTTGTGGTTGCAGGTTTGTTTGGCAAATGACCCATGGTCCTGACATCTCCATCATTCTGGGTTTCCACGGCTTCACACTGAGGTCTTGTAGGCCCTCTCTCTTCAAGGACTTTGGCCCTACCACACATTCCCTGGCCTTAGTTACCCTCTGGAATTGTGATGCAGAACTCAATGACTTCCTCAATCTTCCTCGGTCTTTATGCCTGCAAAAGTACCATGTGTATGATGCTACCAAGTTCTGCTGCCGGCTTGGAATAGAGCCCGCCCCACACTGGACCAGGGTTGCATTGACCCTGGAGAAACACTTTCCTAGGTTGCTGATTTTGAGTAGGGGATCTAGCTTAGTTTCAGTTCCCGTTGCTGTAGTAAAATACAAAATAACTTAAGGAAGGAAGAATTTATTTGGCTCATAATTCCAGGTTATAGTCCATCAGTGGGAGAAGTCAAGGCAGCAGGAACTTGAAGCAGCCAATCACATTGCTTCCACCGCCAAGAGCAGAGAACAGTGAATTAGCACAGGCATTCTAGTGCTCAGCTCACTTTTCCTACTTTAATGAAAACCAGAATTTCCTACCCAGGGAATAGTGCCACCCACAGTGGACAGGTGTCTTCACCTCAAATAATATAATCAAGATTATTCTCTTCGGACAAGACACAGGCCATCCTAATCTAGACAATCCCCTACGAGACTCCTTCCCAGGAGATTCTAGAGTGCGTCAATTTGACAATTAAATCTAGCCATCACAGAACCCCTTCAGTGGCGTCCTTACTGTACCCTCCCCCCTTCATGGAACCTCAATCTCAGGACACCTTTCTTGAGTGTTGAGTCTATCAAGTCATAACAGCATAAATTTCAGACAACTGGTCAACTTGCATCCACTCTCAGGAAACAGAGTGATGGAGGGTTGCACTAAATTCACATTCTCATTTTATTCAGCCTGGCCCAAAGGATGCTACCACACACATGTGGGGTGGGTCTAACTAATCTCTTCTTGGTAACCCCTCAAAGGTATTTCAGAGATTTGCTTCCATAGTGATTCTAAGTCACGTTGAGCTAAGAGTCAAGATTAACTTTCACAGTTGTTTGCCATTTTATTCGCCAAAGGGCCTTGTACATAGAAAGTGTGCAGTTGGTAGCCATTGACATGACCAACACTCAAGTCACGTTGTGTTGTTGCAGATTACAGCTGCCTATGCTGCTTTGCAGGGTTAGGCTTTTCCTGACTCTGCCTAGCCCCTCCCATTTACTTTGCTGTAAATTAAACATTTTAGACTCTTAGGGAAAGCTGGTGAGGTTATTATTAGCGGCTCTTACTTACCTGCCTTACATGACTTAACAGAGGCCCGAGCAGCATGTACTTAGCAAGAGACCATTCATTACCTTTTGGTCTCAAGGGAGTTGCTTTCCAGTTTGGAGTAAGTCTTAGGTGTTAAGGCCTTTGTTTTTGCCTTTCTGCTTTGATATCCTTAGTTCCCACTAATGGATGCCTTTATTCCAAGCATACACCCTAAAACACTTAAGCTCCTGGTGGAAGCAAAGTGCCGTGCTTCTGCGGCATGCTTTAGGACACAAAGTGTTTGTCAGTTGACTTCGTCATGACTCTTCGGCCAACTTAGCCATGTACCTGTCCCTAAGCCACCAAGCAGCAAAAGGGAAACTGAGTCACTATTTGCTTGGCTTGGCCAAACCATTAACTCTGTTCTGGAGTCAGGGGAGGAGGAGGGAGCCCCGTGGAGTATGCCAGGGTGCTGTGCCTAGTTTTTGTTTGGTTTTGCCTTTAGTCCTTTGAATTCAGGATAAACTTTCAGTGGCTTTCAGGCTAGCACGTGACTGTGTATCAAGGACTATTATTGCACACTGAAAAGAGAGCAGCCAACATACAGGGTTTTTTTGTTTTTTTGTTTTCCTTTCCTTGATGTAAGGTCTCACTGTGTTTCTCTGGCTGACTTCAAACTCCTGGGTAATCAGTGTCCGTGTGTTCCATCTCCTGAGTAGCTGGGAATTCGGGTGCCATTCCACACAGCTTTCAGATGTCAAACTATGGAGTAGACCTAGCTGCCACCTCTTCTTGGTCATTTTTCTTCCTACAGCTTTTTCCTGCCTGAGCTACTGAGACAATTCTCCAGGTTCTGTTCAATTCTGAACTGGTATTAATGCTGATTCTTTTTTTTGTGTGTGTGGGTGACAGAAGTGGAACCCATGCCACCTTGTCTGGCAGACAAGTCCTCTACCACTGAGCTGTCCTGAGCCCAAGGGAGCATCCTCTCACTATCTGAGCCCAAGGGAGCATCCTCTCACTATCTGAGCCCAAGGGAGCATCCTCTCACTATCTGAGCCCAAGGGAGCATCCTCTCACTATCTGAGCCCAAGGGAGCATCCTCTCACTATCTAAGCCCACCTTAGAAAATCCTGTATTTCATCATCATCTTCGTTCAGCTTATGATAGAGGCTCTTCCTTGCCTCTGTTGTTCTAGACTCTCTTTACTCTTATCTTTAAAATACTTACTTCAGCACGGTGGCACACACCTTTAATCTCAGCACTCGGGAGACAGAGGCAGGTGATTCTCTGAATTTGAGACCAGCCTGGTCTTCGGAACAAGTTCCAGGATAGGCAGGGCTTCACAGACAAACCCTATCTTGAAAAACAAAACAAAACAAAAACAAGCAAACAAAACACAATGCCACCTTCTATTCTTCTATCTCTAAGCAACCCCCGAAGCCTCGGCCCCCACGGGTGAGTTGGAACCACCGCAAGCTTGTCTGTTTGCTTTTTCCGCATCATTCACATCTTCCAGCTCATTCACTCACTGCCACCTCATGCCTTGTTGCTCTTGCCTCTCAAGAGCTACCTGTCATCATCTCTGCTGTCCCTTCCCTCTCAAACACCATTCATGGGTCAGGGAGGCCCAGCAGTTCACATGTTCTAGCATGAGCTCTTCTGCCTGCCATTAGGATAGCTGCTGGGCTAATAACAATATCGGCTTGAGAGGGGACTCGGGTGAGAGGAGGGAGCGTTGAAGGAGCATTAGCTTCCTCAGCATCGCCCAGGCCTTTTTACTGTAAGAATGTCTCACGTGTTGTTCACACAATTGATAAAAGAGAAAGCTCCAGCCTGACATTCAAAATCTTCCCACACTCTCTCCAGCTCTCCCACCTCTCTACCATGCAAATGTTCTTCTCCGTTCAAACTGATGTCCCTCTTGCCTTAGACCAGCTGAGCTCAAACCACAACTCAGTCACGTGCTCTATTCCTCTCCCTCCTGGCCTACCCCATTCCTGCTCCTTCTCCAAACATTTGGGACCTCAACTGGCCAACATGCCCAATGGCTCGAATTGCATGGAAACCTCACCCAGTCTCTACCCCCTCTGAATGAAAATAGAACGGTCCCTTTGTCAGTCATCCGGGATCTGGCATTGGACATGGCTGACCCTTTGTATCATTCACCTCTGCTCTTTGGGAGCTACTTAGAGGGTGCACATTCAGCCTTGCTGCCTTTGTTCATTCAGGGATGACACTCAGTGTGGACAGACTGAACGGAAAGAAGGCAACGAAAGGTATCAGCCTCCAAAAACAGCCTCTAAAATTTCATCTCTAAACTGGTGACCCAGGACTGTAATCCCAGCTAGTCAGTAGACTGAGGCCAGGGGATCACAAGTTCAAAGCCTGCCTGGGCTAAGAGAGTTTAAGGCAAATCTGGTGACTTAGTGACAAGCCGTCTCCAAATTAAAAAAACGCTAAAGGGGTTGAAGGTGCAGCGCAGTGGTAGGGTGCGTACCCAGAGTTTTTCATCTGTATAACAGTATAGAAGTGTGTTGCCTCTTAGCCAGAACAGCTGAACAAGTCATGTGGCCTTTACATGTAATTCCTCTGATAGTGTAGCCCGAGGCTTACTTCAATACCACATTGCATTTTTTGTTTGTTTGTTTGTTTGTTTGTTTGTTTGTTTGTTTTGGGGGGTTTTTCAAGCCAGGGTTTCTCTGTATAGCCCTGGCTGTCACTCTGTAGACCATGCTGGGCTTGAATTCAGAAATCTGCCTGCCTCTGCTTCCCAAGTGCTGGGATTAAAGGCATGTACCACCACTGCCCGGCCCACAATTTTTCACTCTTAAATACTGAAGACCCTGAGTTTGAGTTTGAGCATGGATCTTCCCAGCCTGCATCTCATTCAGCTGCTCTCTCTAGCTTCTTGCTTTCTTCCCAGTCTGCTGGAGGTTGAGAATGAAGGGAGTGGGCTCTGCAAGTGGGTTAATGTCCCGGAAGACTTCCCAAGATGAGTTTGTTCAGAAGCCCCGCACTGCACCCACTGGCTATCCTGGGAGAGGCAGCGAGGAGTAGTAGGTCAAAGGGAACAAAAAAGAGGAGGGGCCGTGGGGCTGGAGTCATAAAAACACTGGAGGCACAGAGATCTAAGTCTCACTCCCCAAAGCTGCTGCAGAATGGTGGGGAAGGGTGAGGGGAGCGGCAGGGGTTCAGCCCCCACCCTCGGCGAGGTGGCGGCTGCCTGTTTGTTTAATAATCATGTTCTGAGCAGCATTTGAACTGGCATTTAGACGAGTCTAGAATGTGAATTCTTGCAGGGGAGGCAGCCAGGACAATCCCGCTTTGTTCTAGTTCTTTGAGGACTACGGAAATAATTTTTAAAACAATAACCCTCCTTCCTGGGTCTGTTGCCTGTTTGTTTGCTCCGAGGAATACTTGGTAACTCTTAGGACTCTGGGACTCACATTTTAAGTTCTGTGCTCTCCACCCCTGGTAAAGGCCAGGTTTGGGCTGTAGGAAAAGACAGTGGTATGTTAACTGTGCCCTTTTGTGTATGCTGCCTGTTCCTAAAGGACCATGGGCCAGAGCCTCTTAGGGGTTTGCTCTTTCAGTCATCGACTCAACAAAAAGCATTTCCAAGAACTTCGTTATAGACCGAAGACATTCTAGGAATGATTCGGCATAGAAAGTGGAAGGTGTGGGCCTTGCTTGCAGAGCTTCATGCAGCGTACATGTTATGATTGATTCTCTTTGTCTCCAACCAGAAACTAGGCTACCTGTATTGACTATTTACTGCTCCATTGAGTCATCAGACCTTTTTGGAAAAAATTTCTCACACAGGCAGTGAAGGCTGAGCAGGGAAGAGGGCTACCCAGGGCCTGAGTCAGGAAATCCAAACAACTACTAATGGAGCAATTGTGGGTGTCTAAGGAGCCTTTCTGCTTCCAGGGGTTCTCTTCCCAGGAATCACCTGGAACTTGTTGGAAATAGCTAAGATGGGACCATGGCCTGCAAAAATTACTATTGTCTGCTCATTTTGACAAGGTGACAGGAGGCTGATCCATTTGTAGGCACACTGACCTCTGGGGGTGGGGGTGGGGGTGGGGGGCGCTGCTGAGAAGACCGGCCTAGGTGAGAAGATGAAAGGAAGGACTCCCACCCATGAAGCGCCTCCCCCCACCTTGCCCTGTGAGTGGAGGCCTGCAGGGATGGTGCCAGGGGAAGGGTGGAGACACAAGTAGGTTGTGCGCTGGCTGGGACCAGCAGATGCCAGTGTGGTGACAGCAGAGGCAGGGCCAGCTAGGAGAGGCTATGTAAGCCAAAGAATTTAGATTCAAGTTGCTCTGAAAAGGAATCCTGCCCTAATTTATACACCAGGAAACCAAAACACAAATAAATAGGTTGAATATTTTATCCAAAGTCACATAGCTGATCATTCACAGATCAGTGGATATAAGCAGATTCATACCTTGATCTGTAAACCCAAAGTCTACTTTCAGAATCACTACACTAAGGTGATAAGGAGACAAAATATAAACATGAAACCATTTTTAATAAATTTTTTTATGTGTGTGTATTTCACCTGTATCTATGTTTGCCCAGTGTTCTGAGAGGCCAGGAGAGGGTGTGGAACCCCCTGGATTTGGAGTTACAGAGAGTTGTGAGCTGCCACATCGGTGCTGAGAATGAACCCCTGGACCCCTGAAAAGGGCAGCCAGTGCTTTTACCAATGAGCCATCTCTCCAGCTCTCCAACACGATACCATTTTTTGTGCATATTTATTGCTTAGCATTTGATGAATTTTATAGTAAGGTAACTTAAGTAACACAAAATGATTAAGACTGGAGTAAAATAATAAGCCCTCCAAACCCAGAAGAGTCATAAGTTCTGTTTGTGGTATTATAGAATAGTGCTTGCCATTCTCAAGTGCAAACTTCTTCCCAAGAAGAACAGGGTTGTTGCTCTGTAAGCCGCCTGAACCAATCCACTGTGAGAGCAGAGCACTTTGTGGCTTATTGGGACCTCTGCTTCTGTGCTGTTCCCTGGGCCCGTCCTTGTGTCCTTCCCTTCTGTCTGTCTTGCTGCAGCACCCATGGCAGGGATGCAGAGAGGGAGGAGGGACCCAACGCAGCCTCACCCCTCTGTGTCTCAGTGAAATCGCATGAGACCCAAGCATGGGAACTTCCAGTCTAATGGCGGAGGCATTGCCCTGGCCTTCAGACAACTCTAAGCGGGATGCAGGAGGAACAGTACCCATGTCCATGATGTCCAGACTGCTCCAGGAGACTTCCAGACCAGTGGAAGAAACAGAAAACAGAAATATAGG